>JALIZH010021054.1:467500-560000 GCA_030522465.1 Rhipicephalus appendiculatus
AACACCGGTACTTAGTTCTAGGGGCACGTAGTGGCCATAATCAGGAGTTTTCAACAACGGCGTGCCTCATGATCCTATAAAAGTTTTCCACGTCAAGCGACACAATCTAGTTATTAAAGACGATAGTCTTTCTTGGGATACCTAAACGGAGAAATTTTGGTCTGTCTGTCTGTCTGTTTGTCTGTTTGTCGGCACGTCACACGATTCAGCTAGCTGGCCAAAGTTTAACCCCCTGCCTTACGACCTCCAATCTTGACCAAGAAGCATGTGTTCATACGGGTGAGCGTGGGCAATTAAAAATCAAATATTACGCATACCTGAGGCACAACATCAATACCTTAGTACTATTCCCAGTGTTCCTTTAACCCTTTGATGGTTTTCGCCGTACATGTACGGCAGCACCTAACAGTGCCCAAATGGTTTTCACCGTACATGTACGGCACGGCCTTTATCTTTAAAACGCGCGCTTTTTTCGATCATTTCTCTCTCTTGGCGTGTGCTGCCACACCTTAGGAACACGTGGAATTTTTTTCATGCGCCGATGTTTCTCCGTTGTTATCTTGTTTTGCTTCGCAAAGCGGCGATCCGGCAACCACTTGCGCACCCGAGTGCGTTCGCGGTTCGGCTGGTTTAAAACGCGCGCCTCTTTCTATCATTTTTCTTGCTTGACATGTGCTGCCATGTGTCGGGAAACTGTGAAATTTATTTCATGCGCCGATGTCTCTCCGTTGTTGCTTTTTTTATGCTTCGCAACGTGGTGCACCGGTAGTCGCTTGCGCCTTCGAGCGCGCCCGCGGCGCGGCTGGTTTAAAACGCGCGCCTTTTCCGATCACTTCTCTTGCTTGACATGTGCTGCCACACTTCGGAACACGTGGAATTTTTTTCACGCGCCGATGTCTTTCTCTTGCTTTTTTGCTTTCCAAAGCGGCGCGGCGGCTTTCGCTTGCACACCTGAACGCGCGCATGCCGTGCGGCTGGTTTCGGTTTCGTCCTTCGGTTGGTTATCGCTTCTCGCGCCCGCAAAGCTGATGGCTGTCTGATTTTTAATCTCTCAAAGGGTGACCGCTTGTGACTCTCTCGTTTATTGCCCCTCGAGGCGCGATTACATCTGTTTCGGGAGGAGCTAAATTACACAAACCTTGCCGCCGTGGTTGAGTTTCCTGTTTAAGAAACTCGGAAAAACTAACTCCGCCTCGTTGGCGATAAAACGAAGGATCATTATAGCTTTTTCCCTCGTTTTGCTTTCCGGACGGTCGCACAACCGCACAGTTTTCTTCTGTGCGCTCACTCACGCAGTTCGCCTATACGCTGCATAAGCTCGCGCCGGTTGCTATGGTGCAAGGGAGTCGAGCGGCGATTCTTCCGATGTGGACTATTCCCCAAGTGCTGGATCTGATTCATTCGATGTCAAGTCATCAGGCGAGGATTTACTTACGAGTTCAGACTCGCATAATGATGAAGCAGCGACATCTTGAAAGCGTGCGCGGTGAGACGATCCGGATCGGATCAAAGGTGACGATTCCCCAGTGTTTAGTTTTAGAGGAAAAACATTTTTTTTTGCCGGAAAAGTACTCTGGTGCGCTCATTTTTCTATGTCTGTAAGTTATGTTTATTATAATGCATAATTTTTATTTATAAGACATCGTAAAAGTGTTTTTGTTTAGGATTTTGCTTGATGTTACTATGAATAAACCATGTGTATGTAACAACACAAAATGATTTTTTTGTCACTTTACGGTCACGAAAAAAAATTTTAGACAATTTTTTTCTTAAATAGAATGGTCTGAATAATTTATTTCAACAATAAAAAAAATTACACATTTTTGGCACGCATTTCGCGAAAAAATTCGACCCTGAAAGGGTTAAAACAAAATCTATAGATACGTAATTATAAAGATCCTAGTGTTTATTACGCGGCGCTGCTGTGTACAAAACAAGTCTCCGCCCAGTGATTTAACTTCGACGCTGTGGCTGGCTGTGGTGCTGCCACCTGGCAGCAGCATTGTTCAACACAAGCCGATGTTCCCCGGTAGCGCTGTAGATGGCGTCCTCTTCTTTTTTATCAATGCCAGCCAGATGCGGCTGATTCATCGTAGAAGAGCGCTGTCTCAGGCAAGGCAAAACATATATGGCCGCTTGATGAAATACGACCCACTCTACAAGACATGATCAGAGAACGCAGAGAAAAGACCGACGACCAAATTTGAGCGGAGAAACGCCGGCGTCCGTCTAAGCGCGCCCGGAAAACGTCCGAAAAACGAGCCCAGCGGCTAGCCCAGCTATTAAATTGTGGTACTCATGCCGCTCATGCAGTGCAGTCGGCACAAGACTATCGTCTTTCGACGACATTTGCAGCGAAGCACGCAGATACGCGGCCAATTTTTACATGGCTTAAAGGGACACTAAAGGCAAATAACAATTTGCGTCAGAGTGAAAGATCAATGTTTGGGAATGTCTAAAACGTCAATATTATCAACACCAGTGCTCTACTAATGGAGAAATTAAGGCAAATGTATGACACCACATGCCCTACGAGTGGGACATCTAGGAAACGATCCCAATGACATCACAGCTACCGGCTACAATTAATCACTGGTAATCAAACCAGGTGTAGTAAAACAAAGAAGCTTCCGTGCATTACAACACGTAATAAAATGCTCCTTGTCCGTTTCTGTTTGATTCATAGAAAAAGGAACCGCCTGGCGTTACTATGAGGAAAGGCGCGAGTGGTTCAAAAATTGCGTTTTCACTTGGTTAGGCTGGATAGGTGGCGCCATCTAGCGGAGCCCAGTTGCACCAAGCAAGCAGAGTATTGTTCAATTACAATGGCCGTTGTTGTTGCTGTGGTTCCCGCTACTTTCGCTCTGCTGCTGCTAGTGTCAGCGGCCGCGCAGTAAAGGCGGGCAACGTTGGGCACGGAAACAGTGACATCAGAGATTCCGCGCGCTTAGGCGGGTGATTTGAAGTGCGCTAACGCGATGCGGACCACTAAAACGTGATTTTATTTCAAAATAAGCATTTCCTTGGCACGAAAGTAGCACTACGAGGTTTCTGGACCGCTATTTCAGCAATCAACGTCGACTTAATATTTCCCTTTAGTGTCCCTTTAAAAAGCAAGACTTACTTGGCTTTAAGAAGAGGCCATTAAAGCACGCACAAAATAACCCATGCGGTTCGTGCCTTTAAAACAAAGATCAAAAGTCAAAGAATATATTATGTTGGATCTGACAAAACAATAAACCGGGGAAGCTGTTCGGGAACGAGGCTAAGCAACAGAATGGAAAGTTTGTTTTGGGAAGAACAACAACACAAATATTCTTTCTTATGTCACACTTTACTTTTGCCACATAAGTCCGAGTATTGGCAAACCTATAAAACTCCTCCTTATTTATTAGTGTGCAATTGTTTTTAAAAGTAACAGCCTCACGCATGTACAGGGCTGGTCAAAAGTTCCCAAGCCACTACCCCATGTATTCCTATGGCATCGTGGCCTGGGAACTTTTGACCCCCCCCCCCCCCTGTACCTTGTTACCGTTATTGATGGAATAACACACAGAAAAGCATTTTTTAGTCGCATGAGTCAGGCAATTAGTAGAAACTAATGAAACCTGAAGAAGCCCTGGTTGAGTAGTAATTAAATAACCAAGTAAACATGCCCTTCTGACAGCTGTATACCATGTTATTAAATGAAGCCTATATTTGATGTATTCATACAATTTTATTTATATTTATTGAATGGCAAACGAAACAATGTTAAAAACCAGGCGGGTGGTGCCACAAAACATGCGTACTATATTTAAGAAAAAGAAAAGGTTATGAACTTTCTGGTGAACAAAATATCTGCAACAAAAAAAAATGATTCTGAAAAAAAGAAAAAAAATGGCAACGTATTTCCCCGAAGTGAATTGTTTGTAGTGCGCAATGCATTCGAGGGAGAGGCATATTAGTATTTACGAATTAATTGTTACATTATTAAAGAGTGCATAGCCTAACAATAAGCAACAATAGCATACAGACAACATTAGGCAGGGTGGGTATTATGTGGGTAAACACGGAACATGTCATGTCATTTTTGTTGCGGCCACAACGAAATCTTTTGACTTATGCCATACATGTCGTGAAATGTGTTTTATCTTTGTCACGCATACATACGCACTTTCGGTTAAATGTGAAATGGTGAAACGGCCACGGCGACTTCCCAACATATGTATCAGGCCATTTATGACATTCATGTTATGACATAGTATATTGCATTGATACCTCGTCATTCATCTTCGTCTTACGTGCAAGTCATGAAAAGCAAAGTTTGATGAATAGCCAAACAAAAGAAACAGTTAATGAAACGATCACGAGGTACCGCATCACGACGTGGGGCGCTAGACAGGTAGTGTAAAAGTGCATTTGGCTCACTGAGGAATGCTTCCCATTCCTTAGTGAACGAAAGGCAAATTACAGCAGCCTCGCACTACATGTGCAGAGCCTGAAGGAAGAGCGGAGCTGGGTGGCCGTCCTGGTTTGTATTTATTTTCTGCTGTATTTTTCTTGATATCTCTTTCTCTCTGTCCCTTGTATCTCTTTTCTCGTATGTTTCTTTCCATTTCTATCTCTCTATTTCTTGCTCTTTCTCCATCATTCAATCTTTATTTCTGCTGCTTCCCTCTATTTCTCCCTCTCTCTCTCTATTTACGGCTTCCTTTTCCTCTATATCTCTTTCTCTCTCCCTCTGCTTCTTTCTCTCTGTTTATTTGTTTCTCTTTATTTCTCTCTTTCTTTCTCTTTCTGTCTTGCTCTCTGTTTTTTCTATCTCTTTTTCGTGTCTGTTTCTTTCCATCTCTTTCTCTGTCTTTCTCTCTTTTTATGTCTTTAGTTCCTTTATTTTTCTCTATTTTTTTCTCTCTATCTCTTTTTCCCTCTTTATTTCTCTCTCGCTCTATTTTTTTTCGATATATTTCTGGCTCTCTCTCTTTCCTGTGTTTCACCTGCTGCACTTCGCTGAACAGAGTTTTATTTTAACGCTCGCACCTGCTGTACTCGTTTGTAGGGCTTGCCCAATTCCTATGGCGCATAGCCACCTGTGGAGTTTAACACGACAGACCACAACTTACCGATAGCTTAAACGGCTTCGCTGCTAAAAAGGATCGGAAACATCCGCAGAGAATAAAAAACAAAATGTATACAGTACGTACAGAAGAACTATATTAACCTTAACAGCGTAGCATGTCTCCTCCCGACTCTCTTATTTATTTTTCCTCTCTCTGTCCCGACGGGGGAGCGACCCGCTGCGCGCTAAACGCGCGCACCGAAGGACATCAATAAAGTTATTCATCCATCCGTCCATCCATCCATCCCCCCCGCGTGGCAATCAGTTTTTATTTTTGGGGCTCATTTGCTGTAACATCAGTACACGTTCACGAGAAATCTCTGTAATGAAAGGCAGATAAGTTTTGCTCACGCAAAGGCCACGTTCTGTTGTACGCAAGTTTGAACATACCAGTTGTGCTCTGTTTCTGTGTTGCTTCTACACATATACAGCGAGTTTGAGACTCAGATGTGTTTTGGTACCTTTGCGTGCAATTTGCCAAGTCGTATCTCAAACTCACTCACTCTGGACAAGACAACGCTTGGAGGAACGGCAAGGGCCCGTGATTGTCTCCCTTCAGTACACAGCTTCACTCCAGCCGCCCTGCACATTACCGGGGTTTAGCACACTTCCTGAAACAGTCGCGTCGCGCACTGCCCCACTCTTTTCTTTGTTGTTGTGGATGTTGCTGATTTACCGCCCAAACTTTCGCTTCGTTTGCCTTTGAAATCTGGAGCTCACCATCCTCCGAATACCGGTACAAATTAGAAGCGACATAGAAAGGCAATCAGCTGCTTTTGCTACGCAGATGTAGTCTGCAGAACGTAAACGACATGTTTTAAATGCCATGTGTCCCCATTGTGAGATTGTTTCGCAGAAGAAAAAAAAAACGAAAATAAAAGCATGCTGAAAGCGCCCTTATACCAGAAGCACTAGTGTAAGCTTAATAATGATGTCGAAAAAGATTATGTATAGTAATCACACACTTTGATGTTCGAGGTGAAACTCTCTTGCTCTATAGAGGAAGCGGGTGCTGTTTACGATTTTTTTTCAAAGAAAGAACGCAGCAAACCTTCAAGCAAAATGTTTTGCGATTAATCGTCCATCTAACGGAAAGAGGCAGCAGTTTTCATAAAAACTGCGTGTTCAACATGGCCTCATAGCTCCAGGAGCGAGAAGCGTCCGGCCTTCTTTTATGTCTTTCATGCACTTGTTTGTATGCGCGCGTGTATACGTATACCCAAATAATGTAAAAAAAAATGGGAAAGGTTCCAACCCCCCAACGCTCTCTGGTTGCTCCAATGTAAGGAACATAACCTTCGCATTTCGAAGTTGTACAGAACTTCATGGGCAATTTAAAATACAGGCACTGCTTTGAATTTAGTTTTTCTTTCGAGCACTTAATTTTTGCTCGGAAACCTGAATTATGCAGGTTTCCATAAGATGGCCTAAGTATAAAATCGTTGTGACATCTCTACAATGTCTATCGCAAATCTAACAGAAATATGAACGGCTTATAGCATGCGTATAAGACAGCAGTTATCTTGTCGTCCCGCGAGATCTTATTTGTCTTATCAGGGCACTGTGCTGAATTAATTCATAAGTGAATGATGCGCCTTGAGATTTGAAATTTTAAAAATGTTGTCTAATGCTACGAAACGCGGATCATGTTTTCCCGCGTAAGGTGCATTGGCATTTACTCATAAATTCATGGTAAGCTGCGCATCGAAGCTGCTTAATAGCTACGGGCTCCTCTTTTGCCGCACTGTGGCCTGCTCGCCGTCGCATCTCCATCTCGTCCTCCGGTAGCGACCACTAAAAGCGTCCCTATTTATAATACACCAAAAAGCCCTGTACTAACAAGGGGCTCACGGATGCGAGAAACACGAAAGACTGACTGTGTACCTGCCGCTTCGAGTTTGTTCAGGCAGGTATACGACAACACTGTTTCTTTTTTTTTTTTTTAAGTTAATGTTACATATCAGCATAATACAACAGGTCCTCGATAACCACCACTCACTGCACTTACCCGACCAACACAGACTGCCGTTCGGTTGACTCAGACAATATCCTAGTGGAGCAAGAGCAGATAAACTTTTTCTAATCTTTGATTTCCTTCGTCTCAGTTTCTTCTTTTTCTCTCCTCTTCAATTGAGTGGACCCAGCGCGTCTTTCAGGAGATAACTTCAAGCCCGTTTCTTTTTTTTTCCCCCAGCTCACCCCAGCCTGACTAGGGAAGATGCAGTAATCCTCAGGAAGCTGCAAACGAACACTTACGTTCACGGCACACTACTTCACCGTATCTCACCAACTGAGTACTCGAACATCTGCAAGTACTGCGACGTCCCGGACGCCCTTTGCCCATGGTATGGGGATGCAGACAAAACCTTAGCACCGCCACACTAACCGAAGAGCAGTGGGAGGCCCAGTTATCGGACCCAAGCCTGTAGAATCAGCGAAGCTTGGTTCAACGGGCGCGGGAGATGGCGAAGGCCCGCGGCTGCCTGGAATAAGGAGGCCACCTTGGGCGCACAGTGCGCTTGCTCGCAATAAAAGTTTATTCTCTCTCTCTCTCTCTGGCTCTCCGGTGTTCAGTTGTGTTTAAGCTATTAGTAATAATTAGAGGCCGGATTTTTAGGCACTAAAAAGCGCGTTTTAGGCGCCAAAAATAGGCAGGCAAAAGACTGTTTTAGGTTTTCCAAAATCGTAAATATAGGCTCAGTAAATTTTTACATAAATTCACAAAATATTTCAAACAAAGACGTACGCAACATGTATTTACGACAGGAAAGCAAGAAATATTATTGTTTATGATGGCAGAAAGGCGCCAACGTTTGAACATAGCCATGCAATTGTCCTTTTTCCGGCATGGTTCGTAGAACACAGTCTCTCCTTTTATTCTGTGTCATGGTGAGTCAAGTGTCCACCGTGGAACCAACACCCTCGTAGATCTCTTTATTTTCGGCATGCACTGAAGCACATAGTTAGACCTCTAAAAGACCAGAAGGGAGGGATGCGTCGTATTGGCCGTGCTTAATCGCGTACGGTCAGTTGCTCCTATGTCGGTGAACACCTTTAAAGGGCCCCTCACCAGGCCTGGACATTTTGAGCTGACAAGTGTTCTGCGTGGACTGTGCGCTCTCGATCACTTCTGCCGAGATTTGCAACGCTACGCGCCTCGGAAAGAAGTGAAATTTCAGAATGAACGCTGCTTGCCCTTCTCGCAGGTGCGGGACCCAAGATGTAGGGGTTGACGTACAACAAATTACGATCCTGCGTCGTTATCTGAGTTCTGACGTCGCTCCTCTACGTAGAAATTGGTGCTCTGACATCGCTCGCAGTAGCGCGTGACACTGCGAGAATTATTCGAGGTGACATGTTCAATTTGTGTAATCTGTTGCTTGAATAGATGAATGAAAGTTGAGAGAACTAACAAAGAAGCGGAATGTGTGTGCGTTTTAGATGCGAAGCATCTTATGGCGGGGGCTTTGTCCGTCCCTCCCTCCCGCGTCCCGCGTCCGGTCACTTTCATGAAGTAGGGAAGCACCCACTATGCGAACCAGAACACTGTAGTACAAAAAGGCCGTCAACCACCATTACAGTCACAAGAGTGATGACCGAGAGCACAGAGTGGCTGCTTAGCAATGGCTTAGCAGGTGGTGGGTGCAAGCAAAGAATAACGCGCACCACCGGTGGTGTCTATCGCCCACTTTGACTTCATTCCTTGATCTTGCTTGCATGTGCTTGTGGGGGGCTTTGTCCACCCCTCCTTCCCACGTCCCGTGTCCTACACCCCCCTCTCTTTCCTCTCCTACGCTCCCACCCTTTCTCTCCTCTAGGAATCCTCTACTCTACGGAGCGGCGCCCGCGTCCCGTTGACTCCATTCCTTGATCTTGCTTGCATGTGCTTGCGGGGGTTTTGTCCGTCGCTCCTTCCCTCATCTCACACCCCCTCTCTCTCCTACGCTCCCCCACCTTTTTCTCCTCTAGGAATCCTCTACTCTACGGAGCGGCGCGCGCGTCCCGTTGACTTTAGGGTGCCTCGATGCGCGCGCCTCCGCTTAGGGTGGAGCCACTCTTTGAAGGGGCAGTTGCCGCCAAAACCGGCTCTCGGGGAGCTCCGACGCCATTTTCTTGCATGCTGCTCGCGCCGACTCCCCAGCTTTTCACGCCGTCTCTGCGCAGAATGCTTGGGTGCTGCGTTCCGCAATGCAGTAACAGCGCTAAAAATGGCTACAGAATGTTTTCCTTTCTCAGAGACCCCAAAAGACGGCTCCTGTGGACCGTGAAAATGTGAGCTGCGGCCACTTCACAAAAATGAAGGTTGGAGTAGCTCTTCAATTTTTCAGAGAAGCCGCACCAGCTGTTAGATTTCTGGTAAAGGAAGGGCTGCTTGACCAGCTGCCGAAACGACAGCGTGGTTCATGGACTTAGTGTCGAAGTGGTACGCTTTGATGTCGTCACGCCATCCCACTTTAGCTCTAAGCCACCGAAATATGGACAAGTATTCTGCTGCTCTGAACACCCTGCGCCTTACAGCAGAGACAATCCAAGAAATGAAGATGGACGCCACAGCTCAGTGGAAACCATCCCAAGCCGGGCTTCTCATTTCCACGACAGTTGTTCTTCGCCTCTAAGAAGTCTTTCTGGGCAATGAAGGCTACGAGTTTTTCCTAACGAGCAGGTTACTCCAAGACTGCCTCGAAAATTTGTTTTCTGTAGTGCGCTTAATGAAGCCAGTGCCAACAGCATATGATTTAAAATGTGCTCTGAGGCTTGTGAGTGTGAGCCAGTTTCTACATACACCGCGGACAATGAGCTTGATGATCGAGAATACCTCGTCGAACTCCTTTCTCAAGCGAAGAAGCAACACTCAGAAAATGCGTATGAAGAAATAGACGACTCGGAGATTTTGTTCATTGAGGAGCTGACGGCAACGGAATGCTGCATTTTGTACTACCTTGGAGGCTTCATCCTAAAAAGCGTTTCGAAGTCAGTATCCTGTTCCCAGTGCAAGGATGCCCTCCTTGCTGCAGCCAGCAATGAATATGCTTCTTTTACAGTTCTAAAGGAATATGTGAGTAATGGACGAAACTTGATTTATCCGAGCAGTGAAGTGATCCGCACTCTCAAGAACTACGAGGAGCACTTCATGGGCGTTATTGCGTGGTGTACAAACAATGTACACACGATGAAGTCGCCACTACGCTTTCTGACAGAATACCTTGCGAAGGTAGACCGGCCATGCCTGAGTACGTGCGCAGAACACAAAGAAGAAATAGGCAAGATGCTGGTAGCCACCTACACAAGACTGAGGCTACGCATACATTTACGTCAGAAACCATCCACACATGCCGGATGTCACGGAAGCAAAACTTATGCTGGTGTTAGTTTACCTTAACAGCCTTTTTGTAACCTATATGCACATACGCATGAGAAGAAAAAAGCTCGACAGAAATAAATACACAGTTCATAACCATTTTGTGCATAATATATTTTACGTAAATGTATTAAATCATTGTACTCCTTCGCGCGTCTTTGCTTTGATTACCTAGTGCATGACTGACACAGTTTGCCACCATGTAATCGTGTAGCCGGCGCGAAATAGTGTCAATGGCAGTAAGGACGCCGGGCATCCGTACTTAAATACACATCAGCTATCTGTTTTAGTGTATTTCTCTTACTTTTCGCTATGTCCATACATAAGCGCTACGACAGAAAGCTCGCGGCGACGGTGCGACTACGAAGTTGCCTGCAGTTGTCAACTACTGTAACAGAAAGAATAATAATCTCTATACATTCGCTAATCCTCTCGAACTAGTTGACGCGTCACTGAATCTTCACTCTCGCTTATCATCTACTCTGGCAAAGGAAGGAATACACCAAAGCTAAAGTAGAATGCAAGCGCCCACTGCAAGCAGGAGCTGCCGCTCTCGAAACGTTCCCCACAGCCACCGCGCGCCCCGCGACCGGCGGATGCAAGAAAATGGCGGTTGCGCTAGCAGACGACGTGGTTGTCCTCACTATGGGAGGGCGCTCGCATCGAGGCACTCTAGTTGACTTCATTCCTTGATCTTGCTTGCGGGGGGCTTTGTCCGTCCCTCCTTCCCGCGTCCCACACCCCCACAGCGCGTGCGCGTCCCCTCTCCTACGCTCCCCCCTTTCTCTCCTATAGGAATGCTCTCCTCTACGGAGCGGTGCTCGCGTCCCACACCCCCACAGCGCATGCGCGTTCCCTCTCTCTCCTCTCCTACAGTCCCCCCCCGTCCTCTCCTCTAGGAATCATCTACGCTACGGAGCGGCGCGCACGACAGGTGGTGCGACAGCTGCATACTCCGCTAGGGGGCGCCACGGTAGTTCCGCGGTATGAAAATGACGGAGCGCGCGCGCCTCATTCTCTCCTGTGCAGCGCCGCGATGAGCGCCCGGGCCACTGCCACGAATCGGGAGCGGCGACGTTTCTCCTGCTCAAGCCAGCCATCTCCCCGCTGCTTCGCATCCACACATGGTTCCCTTTAGCGGGAGACGGGGAAGCCTTTTTTTTTCTGGGCTCCATACAACCAGGATTTTATTCAGTACGTAAGAGCGCGCCGCCTCTATGCAGTTCGCTAAGAAGCATTTCTTAGCAAACTTCGGCGACTTTGAACGTATCTATCTATCTATCTATCTATCTATCTATCTATCTATCTATCTATCTATCTATCTATCTATCTATCTATCTATCTATCTATCTATCTATCTATCTATCTATCTAGCCGCCTACAAATTCGTGCTCTCCTGGCCGTATTGTTAATGGGATTTATACGACATTTGGTATGGCATAACATGACTGTATGGCGAACATAAATGGCTGGTCATATCATGAAAATCATGACTAACTTGTCATGAAAAGTATGATTTACATGCCACGCTCATGGCGCACTCGCGGCCGTCTCATTAGCTTGAGATACACCAAATTTGGGAATGAGTGACGTGACTGTATGACGAACATAAAAGACAAGTCGTAATATGGAAATCATGACTTGTCATGTGCGACATCACTTGCATGCCAAGCTCATGGCGCGCTCCCGGACGTTTCGTTAGCTTGATATACACCAAATTTGGTATTGAGTGACATGGCTCTATGGCGAACATAAATGAGACGTGGTAATATGGAAATCATGACATGTCATGTGCCACATGACTTGCATGCCACGCTCATGGCGCGCTCGCGGCCGTTTCGTCAGCTTGATATACACCAAATTAGGTATTGAGTGACATGACTGTATAATGAACATAAGTGGCAGGTAGTAACATCAAAATCTTCGCATGCATGTCATCTACAACGCCATTTACATGCCACGCTCATGGTGCGCTTGCGTCGAGTTCGCTAGCTTGACATACACCAAAATTGGTATTCCGCGACGTGACTGTATGACGAACATAAATGACAGGTCCTAACACGTAAAACATGATATGCAAATTATGTAAAGCATGATTTGCTCCTTCCTGGCTGCTTCGCATTACATCGATTCCCACAGTGCGTGGGATCTGCCGGCTTTTTTTAGGGGCGAAGCTCCTTAGGGCATAGGCTAGTCCCGCGTAGTTGTCGTAGCCACCCCTGTGCGATGACAATGACGCTGCCATCACGGCATAGCACATGGAATGTACCCACTATGCGTCATAACGATGACGCTGATGACGAAGAAGAATAAGCGTGTCCCGTCACCCTACTGGTGGGTGACTTTAACGTTGACATCACTGAAAACAGTTGGCTCATACAACACGTGGCATCGCGATATGGTCTCACATGCATATCGTTTGACCACATGCAACCAACCACCATCCGAGGAACCTGCATCCATCTCGTCTTTGCAAACTTTCCACTACGACCTATCCAGGAACCGGCTCTCCCTCCATTTCACCGACCATAAAGCCGTTGTAATGAAGGGGGAACGGAAGCCACGGCTTATGTAAACGGTAACCACGACCAACGTAGAAACGAAAACAAAACGGAAAAACACGGCTCACGAATAAAATATAAATTTCTTGTATATATACGCACAGTGTTTGTCACGTCTTTGATGATGTACTGGGCGAATTTCACGGAAGATTCACGGTTTACCGATGAACCTCCGGAGCTTCGCCCACTCATCATCATTCACTTCGTGGATATGCTGTGATTTTTACTTCGAATCGAAGCAAGATGTGAGACTAATCTGCCCCCCGTTTTGTATGCGTTTTCGCCATTCCCGCGTCACGCCGGCGCCAGCCCTGACATCGCTTGGCGCGTTTTTGGCGCATCGTCCCTAACAGCGTTCCAGCGGTGCGACGCGGTGTATCGCGGTAAAGATGCATGATCCGTGCCAGCCTCTCCAAACTTGCGCGCACTGAGGGATTCATCCCACAGACACAGGCAGTACACTACAGAGAGTGCCGAAGCAGCGCAACATCGCTCGCGTGCGCGACTTGGCTCAGGCAGGTCATGCGCACGTGACCTTGCGTGCACATGACTCCTCCTCGCATCATGGTTTCGCGGCTCGTAATGAACCAACTCCATCTTGGGTTCACACGCCTGCGAGAAGGGCAAGCTTCATTGGGCACGCAACAATTCCAGTGTCTAACTAAAGTTTTTTATGTGACCTGGTGAAGGGCTTTTAAGAAGTGCCAAAGCTTGTGCACCTACCATTTTTCTTACTTTTGATATACACTCTCCTTTCCCCTGACGGCACTCCACGGTTTCGCATTCGTGCGCCCTCTTCCCGCGGCTGCACAGAGGGACCTCCTATTTCCTGCCCACTGCCACACCCATGTCTTCATGGTGGTTCACTTCCTTGAGGACACTGGAGTGGACAAACGGCTGTAGAAGCCACCCGCCGCGTCTTCGGCCATGGACGCCTCTCTTCTCTTATTGTCCTCTCATCTTCCCATGTTTACTTCCCTCTCCCCACTCCATAGCAGACGCTGAGACGCGCTCCCAATTAGGGTTGCAGAAATAGCGTCTTTTCCTCTCCACAACCTCTCCTCCTTCAGCCGCTTGCGACAGTCAGCGCGTTGGCGTAAGATCGCCGGCACGTCCCATTTTACGGCTGCTAGCGGTTGTTTTCCGGAAGTTTGTTGAACTTGAGGGCTAGTTTGAACCCCATAGCATTCCTAAAGGTCAATGTTGCCCGGTAACATGAATAACGGTCTCAAACTGCACTCGAAAGTGATGTTTGAGGTTAAATAGCGTTCATATATAGGCACCGATTTGGAAAATAGGCATTCATAGGCACTTATCGGCATTTAGGCACGAACGCCTGGAAATAGGCATTTATAGGCACCATAAAAACACTTTAAAAGCCCTTCTTAACCTCTAATTCGTGCTCATATATCAATGTAGGACGGTAGGCATGCAAGGAACAAAATAGGCATTAGCCTAAAATACTGTCTCTAGTAATAATAATAGTAATAATGACAATAACTTATAAAAGCAGCAGTGAAAAGTACCACCAACGAAGCCCTGAACCCCGTCGTGCTCGGTAACATTCAGGTATTTTAGCCGAGCAATAAATGGCAGTGCAACCCGTGCGTCGGACCTGTTTTCTCTGATGTACAAACATGCGCATATACTCACTAATACAGACAGTATAATCGACAGCCTATTCGGTAGGAGGCATCGCTGCTTACCAGTCTTCTTCCAAGGGCGCGAAAATTTCTCGCGTTTTGTACAAATGTACAGTGCCAGAAGAAAGTCGACATGTTTTACCCACAGCTGCGCTCTTTCCTGTCTCCCTCCTTTTTCTTCCTGCTTGCGCAGCAAGTCGAGGTTTCAAGTATGAACCAACTAGTCTGCGAAGAAGTATTGCTGCCTTTACGGTCCTTCTTGCTACGCACGCCGGCGTCTCAAAAATACTATAAGGAAAGATACGGACGTCGGCCTGATTTTCCTGAAGTCGCTAACCCTAACCCAGGCGCGCGCGGTTGCCCGCAAACTACGGCCCTTTGCCATGCGGTGCACCGTAAAGGGGACTCCGTCGTACAGGGCCTCATCGCCGTCATCGAAGCCGGTGCTGCGTAGTCAATTAGTACCTAGGAATAAATGCCGTATTTACTCGAATAACGCGAGTTATTTTTCCAGATTTTCACAAGCTAAAGTAAACCTTCACGTTACAATCGAATACCAAGATAATTATTTTTTCTTCCTGGACGCAATGAAAAGTCACCCCTCGCGTTACAATTGTAATCGCGCTACAATCGAGTAAATATGGTTCAAGCTCTGCCCATAGCTATCGCTGACGCTCCCACAGAGTGTTTGCGTAGATTCTGCGTTCAATTAGAGTTGCTCATATTCGCGACGTCTAAGACTCACAGCGCAATTCAGGTATACTTGACCTTCCCATAGAGAAACGTGTTCGTATCGCTGCTTTTATGTCGAAAACTTGAAAGTCCAGGTAAATTTAATGAGTTGTTCGGACATCACTGCGCAGTCGAACATAACAGGTTAGGTAGGAACAACGAACCTTTAATTCACTATATGCGCAGTATTTATGTTAGCAGAGAAAAAGCACTTACGCCTTGAAAGGGAACGAGCTAGAACAACTGCCTTACACAGTTGAATGGCAGGCGCGCCGCGGTTCTGTGGGCGGAACATATATCTTAAGTACTGTTGTGCATGAACGCGCGCTGCACTGTGTCGCGGCAGCGCACGACACGGAGTTCGAGCTGAAGCGGGGTGGGCGCCGCCCGTCGTATCCGCGATGCGCAGCGCCTATAGGGGCGCCACTGAAAGCCGCGTAGCGGCGGCCGTCGGAACCGCAAGCGGGCCGCGTAGCAGACGACTCCTTTCACTGCAAGCAAGCATGACGGAAGTGCGCGAGTGCGATTTGCCGCTTTTGCGCGTTCCAAATAATTACTCTTGCAGCGATAGTGTGCGCAAAGGAGCCGCACTTTATAATAGCGAACCAACGCGTGAACCAACGTTTTTTCTCGACACAGTAGCTTCGTTTACGTGCCATGTGTTTATATAGTAGATTTTGAGGGAGCGCTGTCGCACCGGCGCATGGATTTCACTGGTGTGGCCACGCGAAGGGTCAGCGTTGGTAAAACTTTGAAACCAGCACGATAAACTTGTGAAAAAATATCTCGGCAGCTTGCGCTAGTGGCGCAAGGGTTTCCTATTAGCATTGTTATAACCGGCAAGGCGGCCTGCAAGGGACGCTCATCGGCATGCCTTCCAAACGCAGTCCGCGTCCAGCAGGAATGCAAGAGGTGTTCTTGTGCGCTGCAGGGAACGCGCAACGGCGTTTCTGGTACACGCAGTCCGCGTCCTGTGAAAAGACTTGACGAGACGCGCGTGCACGGTTGGATATAACAGGAGCGCATCGAGGGTGCGCTGGGGGCCTCTTGTCGCTTGCGAACTCTTCTCTTGTAAAGACGCGTCTCTACGCCTAGTTTGTTTACTCTTGTAAATATGTAAATAAACGTGCCTTTTTTTGTAAGCAAGAAGCCTCGCAAGAGTTCTCCTTTGCCGGAGCCTGGGTGGCAGCCTGTACCCCCTCCTCGGTCACATCAGCATGAAGTCATGTTACGAGGCATTCAAAAGGAGGTTGAATCGGTTGAATGTCCTGTCAAAAGCCTTCAATGCGCACAGGCGCCATGTTTTACAGCCAATATGCGTATAGTTGAGGCGAGCGCACAGCGAACATTCTGCACCGGTGATCGCATTACAGTGCCATCAATAGGTAGAATGCAGCCGATTTCGTGCAGCACACGCGTGATCCCACGGCGCTTTTGCAAAGGAGCCGTCACCTGCCCCAAATTCTCTGGCATTGCGCTTCACGCCATTCGTTATTCAAGAGAGCCTAGGCATCGCGTCTTATCAGTAATAACAACCTCATGTGCACTGTAGCGTCTACAATGCAGGCGAGGCGACCAAGTGTAAACGTAGTAGCGTTCGCTGAAGACGTAGCGACATAAATGGAGAAATAAAAACACTGTAATCGTTCTAACACTGTCGTAAAGAAAGCGCGATTGCTTACCTTCTGCGTCGGACAGCCGCAATCCACCGCCTTCGCTCTCGCTCATGAAATAGCACCGGAAACCTGTAGAAGTGCGTTCCTGGCGATTTTTTGTATGTGTTTGAGCAGCCGACAACGCGGCAGTTATTTTTCGGCATCGCTGAAGCCCGACAGAGGCGTTAAATCACGATGAAAACATGTCCATCCGTGCACTCGCGTACACGCTCGCGGGAAAACTGCTCGCCCGAGCCCGCAAGCGCTTCCGAGCCGTGGCGGCAGATGGCGTCGTCGGCGCTTTGCGCATCGCCTAGCGCAGGGGTCTCAAACTCACCTCAGCCAGCGTGCCACAGTCGCGCAATTGAGTCCCGCAAGGGCCGGGGCAGTGAAGCAGGTTTTAGGAGCAGGGGGGGGGGGGGGGAGGGGAGTTTATACAATTTGCCAGCAAACATTGCTATTCGAAAAAAAACCTGTCCCATATCTCACATACAGGTCAATTCTGAAGGGGATTTGGTGACATGATTGCAAAATTATGTCGATACGGATCTTCAAAACGACTGAAATCTGGGCGCCGATTCTGAAATATAAATTTGTTTCACGATTATGTTTCAAAACAACGTTAACACATGGGACGCCTCACGTACACAATGCCTTAAACCAGTCATGCCTGCGTAGCTCACGAACACACTTAATAAGAAAATAAAAACAATGTGGGGGGAAGACAGGCATGTGCGGGCCGCGGGCCGCAATCGAGAGCCTCGCGGGCCGCATGCGGCCCGCGAGGGCCGCGTGTTTGAGACCCCTGGCCTAGCGTGTTGACAAAGTAGCGCTGCAGCCAGTTCGACGACGACGACGATATGGCCTCGTCGTTGTTCCAGCAGACACTCATCAAGAGGCCTGCGACGGCGCAGGGGTCCGCGGGGTACGAACTTCCATCAGTGCCACGCGTACTTGTCTACCGTGGACTACAACGTTCAACCGCCGAATGCGAACCGTCGCACATATTTCACGAGGGACGAAGAACGAAACACCATACAAAGGGCGCTATCTGTTTCACTGTTCTTTGTAGTGTCTCTGTCCGTGTCATTTTATAATTGCACTGTGGTTCGCTTTTCACGTAGCTCAAATTTCTGTTCTAGTGAAATTTCATTGACTTAAAGATACGCGAACATTCGATACTGGAGCAAACCGATCATGAAACTTACATTACGACAATTTGAGCAACTCATTTTAGACGTGTCCGTGGAGTATGTCGCCAACTTTCTGGCGTGTGTAAGTATTTAAATGTTTGTATAGGATACCGGTTACTCACCCTTAGAAACGAAAAGGGCAGGTTCTACTCGAATAGCACGCCGTGTTCTTAAGGTTATATCCCATAGAGCACATGAAATCTATTCAGTTCTCATTATGGAGATACAAAACAACAAACCAACGCGTAGAAGAGCAGAACGATGGTCTCATTTATAATTCGAATTCCTTAGGTGATGATAAAGCGCGTGAAAAACGTTTATCGCGCAAATAATCCGCGTGTATCTGATACAAGTCTCATAGCCATGTAGACATTTGGGAAAATACGGCATGGTATTTTGCTATGTCACCAAAAATAGTTTAGCATTTTCGTAAATCAAGTTCTAAATGACGGAGGACTGCACACAAAAACAAAAAAAAAAAGGTGTCACACACGCAAAACAAAGTTATTGTGAAATTGATAAACGGTTCGGTAAACGGGCACATGGATATCGCTTTTAACGCGTCCTCATAGAGTTTGCATTTAGTATATTAAATTGGCAGCTTTCAAAGGACTCATTACAAAAGGTTTCCACTGCCTCTTATGCTCCAACTACGAAAAGTAGTAAGGGATTGTAACATGTGTATTGAACTAACAACAACCACAGAAGTTTCAACCTAGTATATTAACGAAGGCATCGTGCAAATGACAAACAGCGCTTTTACGGACTCGAAGCCTTGCAAATTGGGTCGCATATTTTTTTCAAACAAACGAAAAATCTTTAAGTCGGTCGCTTGGGAGCTCTGCACTTCTATTTACGTGCGCACAAGATCGCCCTCGCTTGCACTTTCTTATATACTGCATTTCGAGAGGTCCGCTGTTGAGCGGTCTGCGGAGGCGTTCATTAGTGAAGCAGTGGCGGTCGGAGATCGGCCGCCGCCTCGAGGAACAAAATTTTTCGCTGGATTGAAGGCCCGTTGCGTCGCCTCAGCGTCCCCGCAGTGCGATTCACAAAGGCGGCGGTCGTGCTCGACATACGAGCACGCTGCTTCCCAGTTCCCCGGTCCCACCATCCCTTAGCGCTCAAATGGAGCGAGAAGCGAGTGCTTTTGTCTGTATACACTACCGTTTATCCCTAATTCTGGTGCGTGCAGCTGGCGGCGGCATGCCGCTATTGTGAATCCACAGGCGTCGCAGTGCCGCTTGATGTACTGTTTGTAAGGGGATCGCTGTCTTTCCCGGACAGGTTTTGTTGACGGATCGGATAAAAAACTTTTGCGGGGAGCGGGAGATGCCTCCAAACAAAAGGACCCGGCGGCAAGGGGATGGGAGTAGAGGTGCTTGCTTGCGCACTTCTCTCGAGTTTAAAAAGAGAAAAAAAAATGCCGATCGATTATAAGGAGCACAGACTTTGGCCGCGTTCACTAAACTTAATTTTTCGTTCTCAATTCTAAGCTATGACATTCTTAAATGAATAAGACAACGCAATATCAGTTGCCCTATGATGAAAGCGATGGAGGTGCTCCAGCGGTATGATCGCATATGGAAAACAAGAAATAGGATCACGTGATTAAGTGATGTGATTTCACTTTGTACACCACGTATCGGTGCCGTATAAAGGCCTCAGCCTCTCCCTATAATTATGTCACTAAAAAGAAAAGGAAGAAAACATTCCACGTGTATATAATCGAAATAAGCGTAAGTCGTCAGCCTTGACGTGAAGCGTCTTGGAATACCGACAAGCGCAAATCACTTGAGCAAGAATTTCAAAGCTTATTGAAATAATAAACGTGAATGAGATGAACAGTCCAATCAAGTTATTTCTAGGATTTACGTTGGAAAACTATGATGCGATTATAATGCGTGCAGTAGCGTAGCGGGTGACTAGTGTTTCATGTTGTCCACGGGGGGTTGTTTAACGCGCACCTTAAATCTTAGCGCAGAAAAATTATGTTTTTCATTCCACCCTCTAAAGATGGGGTTGCCGTGGTCTGGAATGAGCCCACTGCCTCGAGCACAGGAAAGCAACGCCCCCCGTTATTAAGCTACTACTACGAATCACAAAATAGATACCGTGCACGGCTTTCATATTATGCCGTAGGCAAAGGCATTATACGCATCCGCCCGCTGAGTCCATTAGGTATTGAGTGCGCCACTTGAATGGTAGCTGATGTGAGTATACTTGGCTGGCCTGGATATTTTCTCATGGGCAGTGTTCAGTGAACAGGATGGCTTACATGCTCGTGCTTCACAAGCACCGTTTAAGAAAGACAGAGATTTCAACCTCAGCTGGTGTGCTCTATTTCACTCTGTTTTGTAAGAATGGTAAAGGCCGCGGGGGGGTATAGGAGAGTATAAGAGGATGAGTTCATGGCTGGCTTCTCAGAGTTTTTTTTTTTTTTAATGCGAATGCATTTCATAGTCGGGCTATGTCAGGCATCCGGCGTTGTCCGGCGTTGTCCGGCGTTGTCCGGCGTTGTCCAGCGTTGTCCAGCGTTGTCCGCGGAGGAGGAGGAGGAGGATAGGTTGAGGAGGTAAACGCCGGCCGGTGTTAGATGTGAAGCATCTTATGGCGAAGCTTAATCCGGTGGTGGTGGTGGGCGGCGTGACCACCCCTTACTGCGCATGCGCAAACCCTTTAAAAAAATAAAAATAGAAAACCTCCTCTCCCTCTCTCTCCCTCTAGGCATCCCTCCCCGCCACAACCACACCCTCACTGCGCATGCGCCTCCCCTCCTCTCTCCCCCTGCTACGCTCCCCCCTCGCTCCTCTAGGCATCACTGCCCGCGGCGTCCACACTCCCCATTGCGCATGCGCGTCCCACCTCTCTCTCCTCTCCTACGCTCCCCCTCTCTTCTAGGCATCTCTGCCCGCAGCGTCCACACTCCCACTGCGCATGCGCGCGCCCCCCTCTCTCTCCTCTCCTACGCCCCCCCCCTCTCTCGCCTCGCGACGCCGACACAGGCAGCGTCTACTAGCGAGTTTCTTGGTTGAAAAAACCGACAGCTCGCGCTGCACAACCGTTCACTGGCCACCCCGTATATATGGCAATGGATCTTGACCTCCAAGGTGGTGCCGGTGGGAGATTTCTCCTGTGCGTTGTTGAACAATAAAAATGCGCAGCGTGCGCGTTAGCTAAAAGCTGACTGCGAGTCTCTGTGTCCAGTCGGAGTCTTCTGTCTCTCATTGCACATTAGCAGCGATTGGCATGTTCCAGTAGGAAACACCGCTCCATCGCTGCGTGCTTTACGCATCCCCAGTTTTAAATGCGAATGCATTTCAAGTGCGTGAGGGCGCTCGCATCGCGGGAGCTCGGCGGAGCTATATATGAAAAAGAAAAAAAGAAAAAAAAAAGAAAAAAAGGGAAAAAGAACAAAAAAAAATAAAAAAGAAAAAAAAAACAGAACAAAAGCAAAAAAAACAGGCGCTTCGCCGTGCTCGCGACCGGGCTGCAGAAATTAGGCGCCTTTTCCTTCTTCGAACCACAACCACCATATATAAATGGAGTGAAGCGCGCGCGAAATGCATTCGCATTTCCTCACGATTCCCCTTCGGGGAGGTGGGGGCATTTTTCTTCTCATGCCTACAGTCGATGTCAAACGGAACTTGCGGAACAGCATTAGTCGATTGTCTGGCCTCAGCGATTTCTCACGCAGCACTCTAACGTTGCGTCGATTTTCCTCGTACCTCGTCTCGAAGTGCGCACATAAGGTATGATTCTGGTCTGAGCCAATATCCCCAGATGAGCCGGCCCGTTCTGATTCGCGTTGTTCGGTGCCTTGTTGAAGACTGAGTCTTCGGGAGTGTGTCGTTTTACTTCACATATGTTCACGGATACTCAAGGGGCCATTCAAGCGAAGATCAATTTTGCCCACTGCTTTTGTAAACGTTCAAACGGTCGTATGAGTCGAATCGAATAGTTCGTGCGTAGGGGTGTGTAGTACTGAAGCTATTGAGCGTACTCGTTGAGTGGGTGGAGCTAAAGCTGCATACGTTTATTTCACCCCGGTGCTCCGTGTCAATTAAGAAACACCGTGCACAAAACAAACAGAATTTCTTGAAGATCGCGCCTCTCAGTTGTTCCTCGCTTTATATGCTACAGAGGCGACAAACCAATGAACGGTCCTGTTTTCGCTTGCAGTGATACATAGAAATTAATTGATTCCTCGGTTGGTGCTGACTGTATTAAGGACTTGTACCTCAATTTAAAATATACCTGGAGTCCGTCGCATAAATTTGCCTATGTTATGGTACCAACCATCTAAACTATGCGTTCAGGCGTGCTGTTTATGCTTCAATGTTTACGGGCAGAAATTCGTCCCGCTTCGTCCACTGTTTATGGTAACTTTATTTATCCTACACCCGCCAAGGTGGTCTAGTGGTTATGGAGCTCGACTGCTGACACAAAGGTCGCGGGATCGAATCCCGGCCGCGGCGGCCGCATTTTACAGCGAAAGCTGTTATGAGATCACAACAAGGGCCGTTTATGGCGCCGCCGTCCGTTACCGCTATCACGCGAAATGAGAAAAAACATGGTTGATCCCTCCGTCATAGGAATCGGTATAACACGAAAGTGAAACGTGCCCTTACAGAAGTAGCCGAATGTTTACTGCACATTGATATAAGAGAGCTTGCACAATGTCTATTGGTGTGTTGACAGTTATAGCACCCTTTAACGTGATGCATCCACGTTGACGCTTGATGGTACATCTGTATCCCGACGACTAACGTCTATGATGAATGATTAAAGAAACCCTTGTGGTCATAGATGCTTGTGGTAGCTGTACAGTGAGAGCGGAGTCATTGAAAGCGGTGTGACAGCCAGAAGAGCGTCAATGATTGGGCGCCGAACTTGGGCTAAGGTCGCCTACTCGCGGCATGTTAGAGTTATTGAACAACGCTGCCCGACCAGAGGGAAACGCAACGCGCGTCGTGTCTTCCCCGTTGGCCGGCTGCGATTTTTCGCGGGGCGAGCTAGGAACATGGCTAGGGACGCGGAGTTACGGCCACGCGACGCACTCGCGCGTCGCACAGCAATTTTTGGTATGGACGGATGCTACGAGTGTGGATGCTAGGGGGGTAAGGTCGCCACCTGGCAGTGTGGTAATGCGTCGACAAAATTGCACGTTTACTATTCGAAACACGCCGAATGGGACGGACGCGGAGAAACAACGCTTTGAAGAAACTAATCCTGCATTTCACGGTCATAATGCATTACTTCTCTTAGCAAGAGAACTGTGAGAGGACAGTGGTAGATATAAAAGGCTTGTTTTTAAAGCCTGCAAAGTATGTGACCGTGGCGCAGTGGATAGCGTGCCCGGCATCTCTTGTCGCGGACCTAGAGGTCGTAGGTTCGACTCCCGTTGACGGAACTTTTTAGATGCGAAGCAGCTCTTTGACTAGCCTGTGTAACGCTGTCCCTCCGTGCGTCCGTACGAACGCGCCGCAACGCGCTCCCCTCGCCGCAGGTGTTGGAGCGGTGCCAAGTAGGTCACGGCGTTGACGTCACGCTCCCCTCGCAGTGCACGCTGACGTCACTCTCTCCCTCGCCTGCCGCGCGCTCGGCCGCAGCGCCCGCAGCTGCCGCCTCGTCCGTTCGCCCGCAACACCTGCCGCTACCACCGCTCGCTACACCGCCGACTCGTCGGTTCACGCGCAAAAAATTAACACCATCTTCCAAAGGGAACCCTGATGGGATGCGAAGCAGCAGCGTTGCGCACGGGTGGCGTCACGGGTTGAACGGCGCTAACGCAGTTGCTGCGGTGAGCGCTGGAAGATTCGTTTGAAGCGATGGCTGGCGTAGGTCTTGTCGTTTCTTCAGAGTGGACACGGGCGCTGGACCGGAGCTGGCGCGTTAGCGCCGTTCAACCCGTGACGGCCACCCGTGCGCAACGCTGCTGCTTCGCATCCCATCAGGGTTCCCTTTGGGAAGATGGTGTTAATTTTTTCTTTGTCTTCCTGATCATGTGTATTTTTTCGACGTCATTTCCGTGACGGAAATACGTCAATCAAATCTTGGTGGACCCCGGCATAAAACACTTTCGTGTTAAAAAATGCCCAGGATGAACGGAGTTCGAACCTGGGCCCTCTCCGTGGCAGCCCAGTATTCTACCACGGAGTCATGCCGGTGCTCGAAGCTTCTTCGCAAAAAGACCCTATACAGGCGTTATGTCGGAAAGGAACCACGTTAACATATCTAACATTGCGTGGTAGAAGAGTAAAATAACAACCAGGCGTCACACAATGCGAATCGCGTAACAAGTGGGTCATAGAATGGCAGATGACAAAACTTTATAAACATATATATTCAAGGATAGATGAGTTGTGGATATCACATCGTGACATTTCAGTATTTCTAATTATCAGGTAGGTTTCAGCAGTAACAGCCTATGTTTGCAAGTGAAGAAAATAAGTTTGTCGTGTATTTGTTTATTGTCTTTTATTATTTATTTATTTATTTATTTATTTGGTGGGGGGGGGGGGGGCGAGTAGCAAGGATGGGCAAAGTTCTGTTAGCATTAATAACCCCTCACCTATCACTGCACCCCTTTGATACATTATTGAGTGGTCATTTAAAGCGATTTTGTTGCAACAAGGCGCAATCAGCTACAAGAAGTTGAATTTGCTCATCGGCAGTTATCGAACTTTATGTTAAGATTATTGTTTCAGGCAATACAACTGTATTACCCATGAACCAAGATTAAATAATAAAACGCCAGGCCTGCGCGGAAAGCGCAGCACAGTGACAGCAAAAGCTGGAAGAGCGCCATTTTTAGAACCCGTTGTAAACTCTCTTGGTGCTACTAATACAAGTACGCTTGCGAGGTACCCACTACTCCATTAATTGATTCGGTGGCTGATGACGATGAAGAATTATGGCTGAGCCCTTTGTAATGGGTTGGAAGCATTCAACGACCCCCTCTTAATGCAATTCATATTGTGTGACGCCTGGTTGTTATTTTACTCTTCTACCACGTTATATTGCGTATGTTAACGCAGTTCCTTTCCGACATAACGCTTGTATAGGGTTTTTGTGCGCAGGAGTTTCGAGCACTGACAGTCAGATTCTCTAATGATTATTTGTTTTCAAGCTCAAGGAAAGATCTATATAACGATATATTAGATATGTTATTTCCTGCGCCACTGTACCGCTCTCTATATAATGGACTACCTGGACATGACGTGCTTGTCCGTGTGAAAAAAAATGCCTATTTCGCCAACGTCCAAAACATTTTTCTTCAAAGTGCACACAGAAACGCTACCCGTAAAGACCTGGCTAAGCAGCAAAGGCATTTTTGTATCTTCAATTAATTGTCGTCTCTGCGAGGTTCCAGAAACTATAGAACATTGTTTTATCAGCTGTAAAGACGCCATCCTCTTTTGGGACGTCCTTCAAAAAGCTTTTAAAAAACAAATTAATTTAAATTCTCATAGCATACGTTATCTCGTGCCACCCAAAAGCAATTCTATGCCTGTTGACATGCTCCTGCTAATGGGAATGTACAGTTTATGGAAAACTCGCATGTTAGACAGACACGCGGAACCAATTGTATCATCACGGTTGCATTTTATACAAATGGCTCTACAGCTAAAAGACTTCTATCAACAGTTAGAGTTCCAGCCGGACTGGTTTCCACTTTTCATGAAGTGCATTGCTCTTATTCCCTTTTAGAAGACATTGCTATTTGAAACTTTGCTATTTGAAACTTCGTTCTGTGCAAAACCTGATGTACGCTTGTAGAGGCGCCCTTGAGTATTTTGTTCGCTGGGATGTATGTTACGCACATCTGTAATAAATACCATGAAAGAGAAAAAAAAACAGGCATGGCACAGTGGTAGAATACTGGGCTGGCAGGGAGCGGACCCAGGTTCAAATCCTGTTCCATCCTGGATATTTTTTTCTGATTTCGTTTTTTTTTCTTTTTTTTTTATTCAGTGCGATAGTGGTTACGTGACACCGGTGGCGGCGGCAATGGCGGACAACTACGGCACCCTTGTTGTGATCTCATAACAGCTTTCGCTGTAAAAATTACTCTCCTGACTGTAATAATATATTAATATCAATTATGTAAGCGAGGAATACGAAAGCGCCGGAAAAGGTACCCCCTGACACCCCTTATATGACTGCAAAACTGCTAGAAAGTTGTCCTTCAATGTCAATCTGTTGCTTCCTGTTACTAAGGTATGGGTTAATCCTGTTCATAAAAGGTACTGGAATGCCAAAGATTCGAAGATTTAAAAAGTAGTGTATCGTGTGCGACCCTATCAAAAGCTTAACTATAGTGTGAAAAAATAACCTGTTTCTTTCGGCATTGCAATCAAGAGGTAAACCTCAACGAGTGAACGACCGCTAATAGATAAATATAGCGCTTTAATGCCCCGTTAACGCTAACAATAATTTTTAGGAACGTATATGATGGTCATGGTGGTCACATTTATTAAATTTCTGAACATTTCAGCTGCATCCCCTTCTCGAGTATTAATTCAATGCTATTCACGTGTCGACGGTTGCCTCCGAAGCTTCACCCACAATAATTACGTGCAAAATTCTTTCACTGCAGGCAAACCGAAATACGAAGAAAACAACTATATTACGGAAGCAAGATAACGCGTGTGGCAGTGGCAAGGAACATAATAAAAAAGTAATTATTTATCTCAAATTGTCATGCAGATTATTTGCCATATTTGGAATGGTGGTTAGGCCAAATTGTTCGTGCGATGACATATCACTGCAAATAGTACGGAAACGGGACCGAGACTAAGGGGATACATAACCTCTGTTGTGTGTACCCTTAATATTGTCTTGTCTGTTCTCGCGCTGCTCGCGGAAGTAATTTCAAAATTGTCTTGAACTACTGCAAGTTGGAAAAATACATCGAAACTATTAAATTTTCATTGTCATGTCATATGTAGAGAACACCTGCTCGCATTTGTGTATTATATGGCTATATCTGTTTTGTTTTTTTTCTTAGCAATATTCAGTTTCTAAAAAAGGGTATTCTAGAATGCCGCGCGTGTAAGTGCTGCGCAGACAACAATTCTTTCACGAACGAATTTCAAAAGCTTTTCTCAGACTACGTAAGCGTACAGCTCGTAAATTATTCGTAAATTTTCACAATAAGCACGCTTGTGTTTATTTCCTAGCAGCCTTTTATACAAAATTTGATCGAATCACGTTTCACACAAATGTTGTGAAGGAAAACGCGCCGCGTGTAGGAGCACGCAAACTGTTTTCGCAGAAAATGAAATCGATGGCGAATGCTGCATTTAGACACTCTAAAAGCACGTCCACGAAGTCGATATAGGGTTTTGTTCATAGGAAATAACGCAGCTTTCTGCGAAACGAGTAAAAAAAAAATATGCCCTGAATGCGAACTTGTCGCAATAAGTTGTAACGAGATAAACATTCGAAAAAAGCAATTTTCGGGTGGCGCTTCCTGTTTACAAGGGATGCGTACTCCGCATAAATTTGCATTATTTCCTCAACAGATGCAAAAGATACAAATAACACCTCAAATCCTGTAATTGTACTAGGAGCTTCAAGCGCATCGCATTCAGAGCCAACAAAGCCACCTGGTATTAAAATATTGAAGGCGGAAATGGCGGGGCGGACGCGGCATTTGCATTCTATTGAAGTTTGCGCGGCAACATTGAAAAGACAAGGTATTGTTCCTTAGACGCCGTCTTTGTGCTGGAGTTACAAAACAGAGACTCAGCTCGACATTTGGGGACAGTCAGATGGAACGGCCAGCAGTTGCTACGTGCACATATGGTCGTCAATCCGTTCAATCTAGATATAAGGAAGGCAATTTTTCTTCAATAACAACCAAACAGGGAAATGTAGAGAGAAAGAAAGAAGAGGAACGTTTGATGAAAGCACGTTTGACGAAAAACTGTCGCGTTTTTAAATGCGAGGCATTTCTTAGCGAACCAAAAGTTCCTTGATCGTTTCTATCTGTCTACTTATTTATCCAGCCGCCTACGTCTGGGTGCTCTCGTGGTCGTTTGCTTAACTTGGTATAAACCAAAATTGGCACAGGAGGACATGAGTGTATGACGACCGCGATACAGGTCATGACAGGAATAGCTTGACTTGCCTGGCTCGTACGTCATGAAACCCTTTCCAGGAGCTTCGTGGGGCACATACCCGCACAAAGCCCGTGGCATACGGGTATGCGCCACAGGCGGTTTAGAGGGACAGCGAGAAAATACTTGGGAAATCCTAACGCGATAGGGTTAACGAGCCGATGTCGCAGAATTTCCGGTGCTGGCATCGGCGGCTTTGTCGGTGAGCGAAAAATCCCGATGGACGCAAAGAGTAAAAATCACAATTCGAATCTGAATAAAGCCCAGGGAATCTGCGCGACAGCAAACTATTCTACCCCCGAGTGCTTTAAACTGCTTTAGAAACACACCTATGCAAATGTCATTTCGGGGCAGTATTCGCTATCCGCCTTGAAAACAAAGTATTAAACAGTGACTACGCAGGGTATAGTGAGGCGTTGCTGGTTTACGCCAAGCGACTGCTACTTATGATATTGCCACGTGGTTGTGACGGTGAAGCGAGCAGAACTCCAGCAGGTAAGGATGGAACATTTTATTGGGTGAATTTCTCCACAGAAAGAAAAGAGGTGACACATTCAGTGCAACAACAGCCTCGAGCACAATCGAATCTGATCAGCGGTAAGACGCGTCGGCATTTATACATGTGGCATCGAATATTCCAGCCTTATCGTTGGTGGCAGCGCTATAGTTTCAGAATAGACTCTATTGTTCGCGTTGCGTGCTCAAGCTTATCAGAACAATCTAAAATAACCGGGAATGTTTGACATTCCGGCGCGGCGCGCGCAAGGCAGTGGTTACACGTGTAACGGGTTGGTTACACGAAGATAGCAAAATAAGGGCGCGTGGCAATGTGCACATCATCGCACCATAGCGCACACTTCGTTGCGATAAAACTGACATCACTGATCCAGTGTGAGTGCCGACGTTACATGGCATAATAAGCTTTACACCCTTTACACACCAGTGTAGTCAACGTGCCCGGCAACCACGATATATGCACAACTACTAAATATACACACAGACGTCCGTCGATCCACCGTTCACGTAACGCTTCGCTCCAAGCGAAAAATCCGGCATAGGCTGGTACTCACGGACTGCTTCGCATGAAATAGATTCCCGCAATGCGTGAAATGTGCTGAAGCTTTTTTTTTTACATTTATCTGTTTAATACCGCAGCTAGTACAATAAGTTTTCAGCAGTCGGCTTAAGGGTAGAAGAAATTTCTATACTGGGGCGGCATTTAAGAAGGGGTTCATAACCGCTGAGGCAAATGATTACACAGACATATCCGCGATATATATTTTATATACCATCTTGGGTGGTACCTAACAAACCTTGCACGTGCAGCTTCGTGTGCATTGGTCAGGCTGGCGCCGGTGTATTAATAAATATTAGGTAACGGGAGTACGCCAACTTCTTGAAGGGAGGAGTGACATCCCATCTTTCTAGCCACTGCCGCGATTGAGGCTGCGCGCCCTCGTTTGCACGAACCTTAATTACCATGCAGCATCACGATGAAAGAATATGGGATATCGCTGACGTATACCGCATTCCTAAGAGTGAAAAGAAATATATAAGTGAGCCTTCGGTTTCCCTATCTAACGAAGAGGATGTGTTCATGCACCCTTCGCACGCACATTTGTGTTTTTAAGGGTAATCTATGTCCACCTCGGTTGCTGCATATAATTGTTTGTCTCCAAGAAATCATTCAGTCGCTTGGCCAGCGCTTGTGCTGTTTTCTTTCACGTGTCTCGTCTGTTCGTGCGCCGCCTAAGAATGGATAGGTTCCAACTCACCCGTCTTTCAATTATATTGCATTTCAAGAGCTATATTTTCAGGTATCTCAAAAGACACCCCAAAAGCATCTCATGAGACATCTCATATATAACTTCAGTGGTGCGTTTAAGAAGGGGTTCGTATCGATACATGGAGTATCTTATGTAAGTTCCAATTTTACTGTGACAGCAACTACAACGTGCAAATTAGGTTCATTCGTCCTGTCTTTCTTTTCTTTTTTTTTTTTGTGCAAACATGGCAGATTCCCGCTAAGCATGTGGCTAAGAAAACAATCACAGCTAGTGCACTACAGGATGTTGAGTTGAGCTCATGCATCTTTGTTGAAATGTGTAGTTCAGAGCCGCCCAATGAGTGGCTTTGAACGTAATAATTTCTGCGTAGTTTTGTGCACGACAGGAATTGCAAGTGTGGTGACATCTGCATGTCCGCTGTACATGCCAGTATGAAATGCACACCGTTCAAGTACAGTTATAGATTTGATAGCTTAGCTGTGGCCATAGTATTCTTCAATTCGCAACCTAAGCATGATTCACGATGAATTTTGGCGCACTGCCCCCCTTGAATGCAGCCGTCGCGACCTGGAATCGAACCAGCAACCAGGAGCTCAGCAAAAGAACACCGTGGCCATCGAGCTTCACCAGCACTTGCGTATGCAAACTACATGTAGAAACCGTACACCGCTCATTATAGTGAGCCATGTATTCGTTTCGTATCTCCTATTTGCTCTCTCATTTACTTCCACGCAGCAGTTAGCCTTCCTTAGACGTGCAAACAGCGGCCCCTATACACGGCTCTCCGAAGACCACAAAGACACTGTCTTGAGCCAGCTTCCTACAAAAGCGGCAACGAAAGAATCTTCACGCTCGCTTCAAATACAGTCAACAGTACAGCAGTGCAGGTGCTCAGCGTAGAGCTTTTGTCAGTGGAACTGAAGTGTATATACGGCACCTGCGTGTTTCTACTGCCTCTTGTCCATCCTCTTGAACGAGGGGTAAAAGGGATAAAAAGATACGAAATAGTCTCCTGGAAGGACCTTGACGCCTGAGTTAAAGCTAGGAGACTTATTGCGAAGGGGCCAAGCCAAGTTCCTAGTGACGCTCATTCTGCTCAACTACAAGTTGCTCTTCTCCGCCATCGTTGGAGTCTTCTTTGGGCGCACACAGCAGTTTGCGGTAATTTGGACAACGAATGATTCTCCTTGGAAATGGTCTGAACAACCAGCGTGGTATTACGCTTGCGGAGTACTACAGCGTAGCCCACAAGTTAGCGTTTGCTTTTTTTTCTTTTTGCGGCAAAAGAGAGCTTAAGCACACTTCAGAGAAGGACAGAGTAGGAGTAAAGGATCGCGTCCCGGTTGCAACTACGTCCAACTCCTTCCTCCTACAGGAGGACATATACACAAACACAATGCGAGATTCCGTGTTCCTCGAATCTGTAATTAAGGTGACAGATGAAAAAGAAAAGTCAGACTGAATTAGGCAGCCGAAAAGTACCATCATGGCACTCCGTTTGTGAAGACAAAAAGGAAGACAGAATGCAGTAAGAAACGACTATTTCTGACGGACAGTAGGAGGGGATAGCAGGAGATTCTTGAATGAAGAGAAGAGAAAGGCATGGGTTAGTAAAGGTATCTCGTTGTGCAGGACGCCTCAACCGTCCCATGCACCGGAAGGGTGGGGAATAACAGTAGTGAAAGAAAGTAAAAGAAGTGAACGTGAGTTAAAAAAACAAAAAAAGAAAGGCGCGAGGTCACTGAGATGGACAGTATGGACGAAAATTTAACATCCAGGAAAGAAAGAAAGAAAGAAAGAAAGAAAGAAAGAAAGAAAGAAAGAAGGAAAGAAGGAAAGAAAGAAAGAAAGAAAGAAAGAAAGAAAGAAAGAAAGAAAGAAAGAAAGAAAGAAAGAAAGAAAGAAAGAAAGAAAGAAAGAAAGAAAGAAAGAAAGAAAGAAAGAAAGAAAGAAAGACGCGCAATAAACAGAGCCAAACAAAAGAAGAAAGGCAAGAACAATATAATCAGAACTGAAAGTTAGGTTCTTTACATCATTCAAGGCTACGGAGGAGGTATGCATAGGAGCAGAAAGAAGGATAGTTTAGCTGAATAAACTAACAAAGGTATGAAACGTACTAAGTCTCGTACTAAGAGCTAGTTGTTGCATGTACGTGTCGTACAGGGCTCAGTTGTCACCCGGCTTCTGCTTCTCACACATATAAAATTAATCATCAAAGTGATTTCGAAGAAAACTTAAAAGAAAGCTACACACAGATGAAGAAGTTTTGTACTTCAAGGCTATTATTCGATCGGACCACGTATTAAATAAGACATCCCTACGCATCACCTCCTGGATATCAAGGAAGCCCATCAATTTCGACAATTTTTTTTTCGACACAGCACTCTTAGAAAGAGAGACCTCAAATTTCAATGTCGATTTTTTTCTCTTAATTTAGTCGCAATAAAGTTATCTTAGTTCAACTGAGCGCATTGAATAGGGTTTGAGCTAATACTAACCACAAGTTTTTTTATTCCCCTCATAACACTACCCCTGGCTACCTCAACTGTCTTCTTAATTTAGACAAAGCTGTTATAAATCTGGTCCTAGAAAAGCTAACAATCATAAACTTAGGAAAGTTCAGAAATAAAGCCACCTCGTTAATTTATAACAATTTCGGTCAGCGTTCAGTTAGAGAACATTTAACGCGCGATTACTGAATCCTTTATTTGGAAAAAAACCACTCATTTAGACTAAGGGTCCAGGATCAATTAATTACAGGACACCATAACGTTCACACTAGGGAATGGATTCTGTTTCGATTACTCGGCATGTCATAGACACGACCAAGCACTAATACCGGTTTGCTTGGGCAGTGACCGCCTTAAGTATTCCATTATTTTCCTCCCACAGCAAGGAAGTGCAATTATCTTAGCAGCAACCTTATCCTATAGCAGATTCATTATCTGTGTTTTCACATTTCCTTAAAAACTGAAGTACACTTCGTTGCATTTTCAGCGTAGGTTTACACAGTGTTTTGTCTAGTTAGCACTGGTGTCGTCAAATGTGCCTTCAGCATATGTCTTGAAACATGCTCACATTCCTCTGCACCGTTACGTAGTGTTTTCTGTTACACTGTATTGAACTCGGTAAAAATCCTTGTTAGGACGGCTGTAGCTCTATTAAAAAATGCAAGCGAAAATATAGCAAAATTAAAGTGAAGTATACGTGAAATTATTGCTTCTTTAGAAGGAAAAATCGATAAGACTCGTAGGGTTCTCTAAATGTCAGTTTTAAAAATGCCGTTCATAGTACAAGTTTTCTAGACCGAGTCCGAGGAGCCTCCTTCTATCTGTCTGGAATAGTAAGAGCAACATTAGATTTTTTAACAAATATAATGGGGCAAATGTTGAGATAACAGTGCTAGGCAGATGACATATTTTAAACAGTCACGATTTGACTAACACTCGGCTTCCGTTCGGAATTTCAGCGCGCTCCCTAGCATTATGCCTTGAAAATGCAATGGGCGACTTATTTTAATAAGCTACAGGGAAAACTGTAACTTGACTCACATCAATCCCTTCGAGAAGCGAACCTGAAAAGGCGGAACATTTCTGTCCGCCATAAGCAGTTTTCAAAATCAGTTAAAAATAGAAAAAAAATCCGCGCATATCTACGAAGTGAATGCTGATGATGGAGCGAAGCAGTGTGCATCGGATGATGAATCGTGGCCATCTATTTGGTTCTGGTTAAAAGCCTTTTATTTTGTTCTTGTTAACCTTTGGTTCTGTCATATGCTTTGATTGATGGGTGGTTAAATGTCGGTGTTTTCACGGTGTTGTGGCCTTTTATTTTGTTTGTTCTGGTTAACAGCCTTTTGATAACCTTTTTGTCGTTCACAGATGTTTCGGTTTGTTCACATGCACCTGCGCTACATCTGCTGTGGACGCCGGACTGTGGTTTATGGACGGAGGGACATTGTGTGGTCTTAAGGTACATTGTGTGGTCTTGACCGGGACCAAAGAAAAATTCGTATCACCCCGAAATTCGTACGAGTCGTGATCGTATCACCGAAGTTTTACTATACATATGCTTCGCACGCTTTCCCCCCAACCAATACAGAAGAGGAAGACAGCGGAAGTGCGGTAATAGGGATGGGACTGGGGCGGGGGGATAAATAAGGGAAAAACAAGGGGGGATATTCACATAAGCCAGTGACAACCCATGTTCAATGATTTTTCCTCCTATAGATAGAGTCGCTGCAAAATTAACACACATATTTGCTCCTGAAAAGGCGACATTGGATTGTAGTTTGGTCATGTAGGCAAATGTACGTGATATAGCATGCATGCCGAGGCTTCCAGAGAAGAGGGTGTGTGTGTGTGTGTGGGGGGGGGGGGGGGGGGAAGGGGTTGGCTCAAATTTTCGGGGGCATGAGTTTTCGTTGCTTTCTCTTCACGTAGTACGCGACTTCGAACGTCAACAATGACACGTGAACTATGCGCTATGCCGGTGAACAACTAGGTAATAAAACGTTCGACTAAAACAAGGGTTCAGCAGGAATGAAAACGCTCTCTTGCAATATGATTTCGATGATTTTCGAGAAAAACGCGAATGATTGAGTGAGTAAAAAAAATGTGGTCCTTCGGAGGAAGGGATATCTAGTATTTTATGAACATTAACAGCAATAGACAGATGCGTGTTTACGGTTGACACACATCAAACGTCTATAGGAAAGGGAACAATGCACTTTTTCTAGTGCAGATCGGCATAGATATAGGGACTCTCATGCATAAGGATCACTTAAGCTCAAGGTTGGAGAACAAAACGGCTGAGCTCTCGCCGTTCCTAAGGACGAACCGCTACCCATAGCCTCTGCACCTATGTGCATAAGTTACATTGTATTTGTCGGTGACGACGAGTTCGCTTCCCCTGCAGTTGAAAGTGAGACGTGAACGTCCGAAAGTCACGAAGCTTCAACTTAACAACTGTAAATTTCATTTAAAAGAAAGAATAAACATGAAATGCAAGCCTGTAATAGCGTGCAATCTAGACACAGTACTTGAAAATATCTCCGAGTACCTCAGTAATGCCACGTGCCTTCGGATTCTCATACTTAGTTACAGAGGTTCGTCGATAGAGGTGGGTGCCTTACAATGGGCTGACTGAAGTGAACACCTTTTCACTCCTTTTCAAGATAGTTCCCTGTCTCAAAGCTCGTTCAAGAGGTTGTACGTAGAATCTTTCTAAACTAAGAAATCGCACGATACGTGCAGAGCAGAAAAGACGCATCGGACAATCGAATTTCGGTTCATTAATCTTAAATCAACTCGTCCAGAAAGATATAGAAGTAAAGAGAGGAAGACCGGCAGATTAACGGAGGGAGAACGTTCTTATTTTTCCCCATATATCTTACTCTGGGATTGGTGTAACGGGTAGTGAACAAAGACAGACAAATTGAACACAGTGCAAAGAAGTATTAAAGGCTGGAAAGTTGGGATTGCCGAAGTCTCGCTCATAGGCGGTCGCAACACATGAAGCCCTGAAGGGTGGAAACTTGGGCATGTTAGGGGTCGTAATATATGTAAGAAAAGCGTAAGGAAGGACTAGCGGAGAACACACACACACACACGCAGCGCGCTGCAAAATACCTAGTTCAGCATTAGCGTGGACAATGCGACTCTCTGAGATATTGGGGGGCGGCAGAATAGCATGAGAAGGGTCCATCGTACTAGAAATGATGCTGTGAACGGTGGAAACTCGGGCGTGCTGCACTCTAAAAAAAAAAAAAAAAAAAAAAAAAAAAAAAAAAAAAAAAAAAAAAAAGAGTCGAAAGAGGGTTACAAAACCGTTACCCCCTTCGGGTATTCACTTGACCCCTTTTGGAAGGTAGACGCAGAGAAAGAGAGTTGGCAATTCGAGAGGAGTCACAGAACTCTCGTGAAGCGCGTTTCGATTGGCTTCCGCTCGCGCGTTTGCCATAGACGTCAGACTCTGCCCAGGCGGCGCTGCGAAAAACGCCGCCACCAGCGCTCTCATCGCCGCCCTGGCCATAACTGGGTAGTGCAAAGAGAGCCGTCCGCAAGGGAATGTGCATAGAACCCCCCCTCTTTCGCTCGTGTTGAGGGCTGTTTCCTAAAAATCAAGGACCTGGAAAGCTTCTTCCGTCAATCCACCCTAGCTTCAGAAAAGTAGGAAGCTCATCAAAGTGAACTGCGGCTACAATGCAAAAGATGTTTCAGTTATTTCGGCGTGCTGCAACTCGCAAACGCGAGCGAGCATCGCATGACATCGAGTTCGAGGCACTCCGACGTGCGTTCTGTAACGTCTACTGGCGTTAAATTTGGGCATATACATAATATCAAAGCGATGAAGTACTTACACGAGCAATGTTTCTTACGATCAGTGGTACAAAGCTCGCTTTATCAGGCATGAATGGTCGCGGCGATTTTCGCCTTTGCAGTTGCATTTTGCATCCAACTCTCGCTTCCAGTGCGTTGAACTGTATTTATTACGCATCCTCGAATGTACTGTTGACGGTTGTCTTCCGTTTGTATATACTACAAATGGGGACACGTGCGTGTCCACTTTCTCGGTGTAAAACGAAAGGCAAAACTGTGGCCTCCGATTATAATCATGATGTAGCGCGCAGGGGTGGAACAGGGTACATGGGTTTGGGATCAGTCCTGGGAGCAGGCAAAAGTGCCTTTTGTAGCAGGCTTGGAGCATCCAGAAAGACATTTTGGAGCAGGCTTGGAGCAGCTAGAAAGGCCTTCTCGAGCAAGTTTGGAGCAGTCAGAAACATTCTTAGCAGATGTAGCTCCGTTTCACAGCACTTGTGAAGCAACATGTGTCCAATGCCGCATTTTTCAACCACTAAGTAAAATTGTGCAATAGACTTATTATTGCGAGAGCCATTATATGGACACCTCTCGATGGGTTTTTGCCGTCGCCGTCACGTGCCATGTAAAGTCCAAACTAATAACATCCACCCGCGCATCGTATGTGCTACCCTGGGGTAAAGGCGCGCGAGCGGGGGCGACGAACACGGCTGAAGCAGAGATCAAACAAGCCGGCCCATCTCCGCCGCTCGGAGTGCGCACGCGATAACATCACCGCACTCGCGAGGCCTGCCGTCGAAGCAGAGAGGAAAAAACTCGCCCGTCTTCAATGAGCATGAAAAAAAACGCAAGGGGTGGAGGTGCCGCTCGAGCAGCAACTGTGAATTTTGCGTGTAAGGGCGCGGGCACGATCGCTGGCGCGCGCACTATCTCGGCAGCCATCAGCGGGTGGCTCGTATGCACTTTTACGTGATGCGCTCTCATCGCGAAGAGACTGGGCCAAAAGGGCTGTCTCCCTGAAGCGTCCGCATTCTTCTACACCAGCATTTTTTAGAGTTACGTGAAATCGGATCCAAAAAAGTTAGCTGACAGCATCACTTCGTATAACATTACAATTTGTTGCGATCGCATTCACTTCTTTGTCCTTGAGTTGAAACTAACTGTTTTAGCTGTGAACAGCCGCCCATTTTTTAAAACTCTGAACGTGCGAGCGTCAACCGCCGAGTCGATAAGCGCCGTAGAGTGGAGCCCAGCGGCGAAATGAACGAGAATACGCGCGTGCGCTCCATAAGCAGTCCCGTGCGCCTCTCTTTGTGAGGCTCTACCGGGAACCGGACACCCCCCCCCCCCCCTCTCCTTTTGTGCACCGTTACGGTCATCCTTTTTTTTTCTGAACGCTGCAGTCACTTTATAAAAAAATCACAGTATCAACCCAAGGGCGATACAATGAATACGATAGCGACATATTGTAATGTTACACGATGTAAGCTGGTAGCTAACCCTTTTGGATTCGTTATCGCGTTACTTTACGAAACGCTGGTTTAAAAGAGAATACGGCCGTGCCATGGAGAGATGCTCTATCCGCACAGTCTCTTCGCGTTGAGAGTGCAGCACGTAAAATGTTTTCAAGCCATTCGCGCTGATGCCTGCCGAGATATCGCGCACGCCAGCGATCGCGACCGCGCCCTTAGAAATGAATGTTTGCAGCTGCTGCTCGAGTGATCACAGCCTTCATGAAACCGAAACTATAACCGTTTCCATTATACCGAGAACAAGATGTTTCTGGCACGTTTTCGGGCACGGAGCTTGATGGCTGTCGTACCTTGTGGTTCAATTCGGGTGCTGCGGCGCAGTACGGCGCTGATAAACGAGTTTGGCGCAACAGGGGTGGTTCGGCGCAGGATGGCGTAGGGAAACAAGTTTGGCGCACAATGGCGCAAATGGCGCAGCTGTTCCACCCCTGAGCGCGAAAAGACACAACGGACACAGAGAACCACAACCCACAGGCGCTATGGCCTCCGAGATAGCTCCGGCAATCGCGGAGACCACGGGCAAGAAAAACCTCACGGTGGTCACGACGAACATTTAGCGATTTACTTGTATGACGCACGTTTTAGCATTTGCTAGTTCAAGCCGGAACTTTGAACCTTCAATGCGTACGTGCGCGATGCTGTGTGATGACGACCAGTTCAGATTATGAGTGGTCGCGGAGTGAGCGATGTTTATCGCGCGCTTCACCAGTCTGCATTTAACTGCTGCACGGCGCGCACCGCGGTCTGACGCTCTGCTGAGCTTCATAGTCAAGGTTACCACGGTTCTACGTCAAGGCTACTCGAAACACTAACATGAGACCCACATTATCACACTTTCCCATGCGACCGGCTGTGGAGAACGCGAGTATTTCGCTTACCCAAACACGTTCGCAACGGCCTGTATCCAGAGCTCTCGCCGTTCTACTTCGTGCAACAGCTACGGAAATCGGTAAAACTGAAGTCGTTTACGTCCGTGGCAATCCACAACGCAACATTAGCGTCGACTGAAGCCTTTCTGGCCTTTTTTTGTAGCGCGCGGAGCTGTTGCGTCTGCTCTTGCTTTCGCCGTCGTTCTGACATGCACTTCATGGCGGTTCGGTTGCGCGTCCGACTAGCGGAGAGAAATTCGTAGCTCTTTTTTTCTGAGTGTTCAACGCTCCAGCACACCAAATATTTAAGTTAATCGTTGTTTCCAACTCGCTAGTTGCATCTGATTGCACAGCAAACTGTGCAAGGGGGACTTTGCACTACCCAAAACTGCTCCGACAGGTGGCGCTAAGTGTCTGCAAAACTCCAGAGTCTGACGTCTATTCGGCGCCGTTGAGACGGGCCAGTCTCTCGCTCCGGCGCCGCAACGTCGCCGCTGGCGCGGTCGCGAGGGGGCGAGGGCGCGAGGCGCCTACTCCTCCATGTAGCCTCCATGCCTGCCTACGCCTGCTGCCTCCTCTCTCCGTCTTTAGGAATGCGTCAGAGAGAACCTCGTTGGTTGCGCTGGTCACGCTGGTCGCGCGACCGGCGCCACTTGTAGTTTTGAGTTCGAGCGAACATGCGGATCTGCGGTGGCGGTCACGCCAGGCTCCGTGCTCGAAGTGACGCTAGTGAGGAATATTCTTGGAGTTGCGGACACGGACATGCGCCTGTTAACGGTGAGTGCACTGCTTTCGTATATACTAATTACACAGCTTTAGCTGGGCGTCTGCAGCAGCTCCGCGGAAGTAGGCTGCGGGAGCAGGCTGCCAGCCATTTCCAACAGTAGCCTGCGTCCGTGGGGCTGTCGCAGGATGACCAGTTAAAACAGTCACTTAACGAGTTGAGGCCACTATGCGCGTTGTTGTGTAAGTGATTGCATGGCTCATAAAATGAGTGATGCAATCACTTATCGAGGCGATTACTTTCTGCTCGCACATTGTGTCTGAACTGCTGAAAGTGTTTGATATCGTTTTGAGATGCGCTTTAGTCTACGTCTTAATAACATTTCCATCGATAGTCGAGTGTGCAGCGTGCTTCCACCCGTAAAAATGTGACAAAAGAGTCTGTGTACAGAGACGCACTGTATATAATGACGTTCGGCTTTACAACCGAATCGAGTGAATATACGTGACTGTGGGAGCTATGTGCGTTAATTCTAGCGTATGCCATGTCTGATGTCAACGTAGACGGCGTCCGCGCGCGTTGCTGTCGTTCGGGCGCTCGTACAACTGAGTTGTTAAGGGTGGATTACATTTGTAGAACACGCGTTCTGTCATTCGGGCGCTCGAACAACTGAGTATTTAAGAATGGGTTACGTTTGTAGAACACGCTGTCAATAACCGCTCACGGCGTGCCCCTGACTGCCGGAGGATGCGCTTGGTTGTGGCAATATGCCGGCGCAAAGCCGGGCTTATTCTGGAAGCACTTTTTGAAGCGACTTATCAGAAAAGGAGGGCCTTCATTCGTGCATAATCAGTGCCTATCGCGAAACGCGGTTCCCGCCTTCTATTACGTGAAAATTTGTTTTCGTTACGAAATTATTTAAAGCGAAACACTCGTGTCAGATGTGTGTACAGTAACGGTGTGTTGAACAAAGGGTGTTTTAAATAAAACTAATCAGTCTGTGTGTTTGTGCGTTGGTTATTCCCAGGGCAATGAAGGTGTCGCTATGGTCTGGCGCTTCACCACTAGTGATAGGAAAATCAACAGCGGCGTTCGTAATGTCAACGAGGCACTCGGTACATTTCCTTTGGTTGGACAAGACGACGTAGGAGAAGTGAGTGGCACCCACGCAAAGGAGCCTAAAACAATTGCCTTTGTTTGTTTAAAAAAAAGCTCACATCATCTTGTGCTGCAAGTTTGTCACCAATGTTTTACGCGATAACGGCAAAAAACACGGTTCCTTACCATGCCTCTTTGCATTTGATTTGTTCTGAGCCTTCATTATGTCTGTGTAAATCACTTATTGTGTAGGTATTGCAAACTCTTACTATGATTCCGTTTTCTCATTATGATATCACGTTCTTCTTTTCAGGTACCATTTGTCATGGCTGCTCACGCTGAACAGGAGCGACAACATAGCAAGCCACAAGTCTGATTCCTCCAGCCTTCACGACTTTTTGATTCTTGATCATAAGGAATAAATATGGAAACATGATACCGATATCTGCTGTTTATTTTGCACGGCATGACACTATGCACATCACAGTCACACATTTTCGTTGGTTATACTCATACAAGCATGGAAATGAGGAATACCTCAACTGCTTCAACTTTGCTGGAAATGGTGTGTTTTGAGAAGTTTTATAAAAATAATGCTAAAATTGAACTATCCTTTTTTGCAGTCGCTGGCCACAACGGCAAGTATTAATGGAGTCGCTTAAAATGAATACTTCACTATTTCCAGCAGCAGTCGCGCAAAAGTAGAGCATGGGTCAATTTAGTAGCTCAAAATAGCCGTAGAGTCGCTTGACGCTTCGGTGGGTGTCAACTGACCCGCGTAGGAGCGTCACTGACAAGAGTCGTCTGACTCCCTCAGAAGTGGTAGTGTGATCCTTCGCATAAGAGTCCTCCCACTCTTCTTAAGAGGGTCCGGGGACTCTCCTGAGCGCGCCGGCTCTGACCCACCAAGAGATTTCACCGTGACTCTCCAAAGAGAGTCGTATACGTGGCAAGTCAGAACTCTCCGAAAAGAGTCAGGTATACTCTTTTTTTTCTTAGAGTGTGGTAGGTCTTAATCTTAAATGTAACAACAGCGCAAGAAATGAGGACTAGCGAAGAAGAAAGCAGTCGCAGCGCGGTGTGTGTGTGTGTGTGTGCGTTTTCGCTAGTCCTCGCTCCTTCGCCGTTCTTACACTTAGCATAAAGCTCATTAGGGTTATCACCGACTTCTGGTACGATTGTCGGTCAGCCCGCCATTCAATAATTGTCTATTCCAAGCGTGTCTATACAAGCTCGCTTAGCGTATCAAGCGAAGTGCTTTAGATAAGGTCATTTTGGAGAGTGCACAGCAGCTAAATAAACGTTATAAAAACAGTTTTGGGAGGATTTTCTGTGTTTTATTTTTGCACGGAATACCAGTTCGTGGTGAATAGCTAAGTGTACTTGATATTTAGCTTGTTAAAGTTCGCTTCCTTTCAGCTACTCTCAGAGTCGGAGAGCGCAGCAATATTTTATGAGAACTTCCGCCCTTTCAGGCTTAATATGTGATTCCGCATACGCCACCTGCTCCAAACGACCATACTTAACTTCACTCATGAATCCGCCAGCGATATTCAGGCGACTTCCTTTTTGTTACTCGGAAACATATTCCCATCCAAGGACATGCGAATATGCATGGAAAGCACACGCTACCCAATCTTCATTTCAATGTGCAGCCGCTCGAAACAGACGACGCGCCGGCTACAGTTAGTCATTGCTAATGCTTCTGAACGAGTCGCTTCCGCGTGTCGCAGCTTTAAGCGAAGGGGCCATCAGTGCACGTGAAAGCGGAAAAAAAAAAGTACAGATTCGTCGTATTTTTGGTCATGCTGCAAACCTGACTCGTATAACTACTATGAGTTCGTGGCGTGCTGACGAACATTCCAACGCGGCGCGCGTAAAGAAACTGGTCTATCAAGTATGAGTAAGTAATAAGGATGTAACGCAGCAGCGATAAAAGTAGTGAAGCCATTCGAAACCGTGTTTTGCAGCATTTTTTGCTTTATGCCGAGTCAGCTCGTCTTTATTACGCTTTTCAGTGGACAGCTCTTGCGTTGCATTACAGTACAATATATATTTCATACTAGTAAAAATAAACAAAAAAGGCTTTAGAATAACCCGGAGCGCAGAGACGAATAAAGTCAGCCAGCGAGGAAAACCATCGATCATGCCTTTGTAGACCGAAATGGACACTGATGGCCCGAAGAAATAGAACCACCAATAAAATATTATGCTTTTTTTTTTAAGAGCCCAGCAATGCCTCCGTTGTTGTCCGCCTAATTAATGCGTGAAGGCGCTTGTATTTTGCCCTGTTTTTTTTCCCCTTTTTTTACACAAGGCAAAAAACAAAACATTAAAGCACTTTAGATTTATTTCGAATAATTCGTGGATCGCCAAGCAAGCTTTAAGTTCACGATGCGAATTCGCAAGTCAAAACAACCAAGTCCGAGACAGTCAATGAAAAAAAAAAACATAAACGGAAAAATCGTCGCAATATGCGGTATACTATATATGTAAAGGAACATACACAACCTACAACCACCGGCCATTATAGGTCTGGATTACGTCGCAATGCTGTAGCATTGCTGTAGGGCTTGTAAAATTTCTGCATATGCTAACTGTGGAAAGAAAGCACACAAACCCATAGCTGTTTAGCATATAGAGAAATGAGGAGGCACAAAAAGCAGAGAACACGGAGAAAAGAAAAGACGTGATCATCGACGTGAGAGCACAGATGTGCGAGAGCGCAGACGACAGCGATTGACTGAAATTCTAGCATCGGTGGCATCATACACTTGGTACGGTGGTTACGGTGCTCGGCTGCTGACCCGAAAGTCGTGGGTTCGATCCCGGCCGTGGCGGTCGCATTTCGATGGAGGCAAAATGCTTCGGGCACGTGTGCTTAGATTTAGGTGTACGTTTAAGAACCCCGGATGGTAGAAGTGCCGGAGCCCTCCACTACTGCGTTCTATGATCATATCGTGGGTTTTACACGCAAAACCCCCGACACTGTCATTACTATTATCGGCGACATCATGTGATGTTCAGACCACGCTTCAGAAGATAACGAGCAAGCGATCTCAGTGCCTTTCAGGCAGGTCGCGGTCCTAAGAAATCAGGTAGTAAAAATAAATAGGTAATCGTGGATGGGCGCATACCAAATGTCAGCAGTGCTAAGGTCTTAGCGCGCACATCGCGCATGCTTTAGCGTTTCTGTATATGGAATAAGAAGATTGTTGTACGAACTATCCCCACGACTTGACCTGACCGTAAAGTTGCGCGAACGCCACACGGAGGATATCAACGAGTTAGTAACACTATTTACACCTATAATATAGTGTATTCAGATGACGTAGTCACTGTGCAACCAAACTCCTCCCCTGCCAACCTCTCCCGCGCTGTCAATTTTCCTTCTTTTTTTTTTCGTTGAGGATTTGTTGCACTTGAATCTGATGTTCTCGTACCGTGGGTACATAGTAGCAGAAATTTATGCCAAAACTGTTTTGGAAGTGTAGTGGTATAAATTACAAATACACTTCAAAGTATTATTTTTCTTCTCTTTAGTGTCCCGTTATTGTACGTCTCCTGACCTGCTCGAGACATGAAATTTTGCAGAATCTATCCGCATGGGCAGCCACCACTGGCATTTCGTCACCACCGAGATTGTAAACTACACCTCCAGGGCTCGAAGAGGCATCTGGAGCTATCATCTAACTCTCGGGGTTCAAAGCTGCCAATCCAGGCGATCAGAGTACCCGGAGAGGCGCACACTGAGTCTGGCGTTTTTTCTGTAATAGCGACGCCGACTTACGCTGAGAAAAGTGTGCAGCGAGAGCGGATGCATGGAAAGGAAACAAAGAAAAAAAAAACACGAACGTCGAGTACTCGCGAGGGCAGAGCGGAAGAACAGCTCTGAAGGAAAGCGTGGGGCAAGTAAATCGCAAAAGTGGCAGCGCCTATAGCAACTTGCGACTCTTCCGTCAGTCTGAGCGACCTGTAAATATTACGAAGAATGTAAAAATTTGAAGTCATAAAAAAAGAAAACGCTTTTTCATATGTGAAACGCCCAGCTTTTGTTTCCGTCCCGTCTGGTGCGAGAATTACTTGTACCCCGTCGCTTCTGCCGCGAATGAGCACAGAAGAGAGAGCGAGATGAAACACAGAAGAAACAGAAGAAACAAGCGCCTTATGGAAGCGAGAAAAAAAATAGTATCTAGCTTGGTTTGCAAAGTCTTCGCAAAAGCGCTCACACGCATATTCTCTTACGGGTGCTTCAGCCACTCATAGTACACGCGGACAAAAAGAAAGAAAGAAAGAAAGAAAGAAAGAAAGAAAGAAAGAAAGAAAGAAAGAAAGAAAGAAAGAAAGAAAGAAAGAAAGAAAGAAAGAAAGAAAGAAAGAAAGAAAGAAAGAAAGAATACCATGGAGCAGGCTTCGTACCGATGCTCAAGCTTCCAAAACAACTTGGTCGTGACAAGAGACGCATGAAACGTGCTGTCGTCCCGCGTGATGTTACCGGCCACCTTCCCATATGACAGCGTCGGCATTTGTGAGGCGATACGCGGTGCTTTTTCCAGAAGCTACTCACTAGAGGGATAAAAAAAAAGATAGGTCTTCGTGGGGATGTTATATCCAAACAACGAAAGTGAAATTGGAAGTATTTCTCTTGTTCTTTTGGCGTACGGAGCAATGAAACCTGGAGATATATATTGAAAAAAAGAGCACAGTGCCTAAACGTTGTAGTTCATACGTATACTGCATCAAGTTGTAAATAATACAGGCGCAGAGAGTACCTTTTCGCTTATTTCACAGGTTGCATTGATCCTGTTAAGCGAACTATATACTTCTTCCCTTATGACAACAGCCGCGCTGTCGGGCCTCGCATTCGGTTTTTTTGTTTTCTTTTTTGTAAATGCGAAGCATTTCTTTGCGTACTGCAGGCACTCTTAGCGTGTCTATCTATCTATCTATCTATCTATCTATCTATCTATCTATCTATCTATCTATCTATCTATCTATCTATCTATCTATCTATCTATCTATCTATCTATCTATCTATCTATCTATCTATCTATCTATCTATCTATCTATCTATCTATCTATCTAGCCGCCTACGTCTGGGTGCTCTCGTGATCACCCTCTTAACTTGGGGTAAACCAAAATTAGAATGGGAGGGTAAGATGGTTTGACGAATATGACTCGCTGGTCATGACATGAATAATGTGGCAATTCCGTCGCGTACATCGTCAAACCATTTCCGCCAGACACGTGTGGCACATGCCCGTATGCCACAGGTACGCGGGTATGTGCCACAGGTGATTGACAGCCTATATCTACCCGGGAACGGCGAGAACATATTGGTAATTTTAACGCGAGAGCGTCAAGAATAGCTGGCATCGGCAGCGTTGACCCGACGAATGAAAATAATATATGTCAGGGTCCCAGTAGAAATTGAACCCCAGTATTCTGCGTGGCAATCAAGTATTCTGGTACAAAGCCACGCCAGTTCTCGGAACGGCTTCTTCAAATAGACCCTGCTCTTCTTGAAACGTCAATTGTGGTTGCAGTGCTGGCTACCCAATTTTATAAACATTACATATGTACTCCTATGATACAGCCGTCACGCCGGGTTAACGTCAATTGTAGTTAAGCGTCATTAACTCAAGTTGATTTGTATAGCAGTGTCCAGGGCCAGGGTTGCCGTTGGTGGCTACTTTGCACCAAATTGGCTACTTTTGGACCCCGTTGGCGACGAAAATTTCCAGTTGGTGCCATGGCTCTTTTTTAAACTTGTGGTTTTACTTATTCAAAATGGGTTTATTAATTCATCAATAGTAAAGACTGTTGATATTACAGCTTCTGTTCTATTTGGCTAGAAATTCGGCGATAATATCAAATGACATGGCTACTTTGGCTACTTTTGGTGTGAGTTCTGGCGCCTTTTCATGTCCACCCAAAGGCAACCCTGTCCAGGGCTACCATCCTCGCGAGCCCGAGCGCTACATATCAGCTTACCGCTTCTGGTGTTGCTAATACCCATGTTGCTGTTGGCATCGTTACGCAACTGTAAACAACTGGTTACATAAAACATATGCGACTGTTCAACATATGTCTGTGCGTACAACATTTGTTCATATCTTCAGCGTCATTTCGTAACATTTCGCTCAATAAAGAAATACAACACAGTCACCTTCCCTCCGGATGCTTCGCATAACATCGATTCCCGAGGTACGTGGGATCTGCCAAATTTTTTTTCTCTCTTTTTACACTTTTACATCCAGAACGGGTGCAAATACAACAACCTCTTCGGATACTAAAGCAAACAAACCTCAGGAAGAAAATGTTATAGAATTTCGTCAGCAATGCCCGGAATCCGCATATTTTCACTTGTTGCGGCACAAGCAGATACACTTGGCGCCGTGCGTTTCTACAAACCTCGAAGTGTAAGGGAGCCTGCATGCGATCCGTTCAATTTACCCTCTTCGATTTTTATTTCGTACTTTTTTTTTCTCGAAACCACACATTCCAGATCTAGACAATGTGGTTGTAGGTATCCTTTGCACGGGCGTTGCAGCGGCTCTCGTTCTATGACACTTAGAATGAGGCAGCCAGAAAGAGTGGTGGCAAGCGGTGTACCAGTCTCAAGTTAAGCGAAGTCCGCGCTGCAGATGCATTTGTGCGTAAGCTCGGCAAAGTTCCTGTCCACTTTTCTGACGAAACATGTCGGTTTCTATGCCTAGCCCGCAACAACCAGAGCTTTGCTTCGCATATGAAAGTTCAGTTACAGCTGGAACTACCTTGCAACTTTGAATGTTGATCAAGATATAGATGTTTCACGTAACTAGAACCAAATATTTAAAAAAAACGGTTAGCGGCAACATAATGAGACGAAAGACACATGTTTTTCTTGGCATGGCGCTCATTGGGGTATTTATCATATTGCACTGAATTGTTTGATTGATCAATTATGCAAAATTTAAAAAAATTCCCTTCAGGCCCACGTGCGTTTTGTTACTTTGTAGACGGCATTCGGAAACAACCCATCAAATTTTATGCGGGAACGCACATATTGCGTGGTTATCTTTTCCGGTGTTTAAACAAATCCCGCGAAATGTGAAATAAAACCACGCAATGGCGCTCGTGCGCTGCCGTAATGCAGCGCTCTCAAGCGTGCTCCGAGCGAAACAACCGGCGCGCGGACATTGTCGAAATGTGCAGCCGCGGCCCTAGGCATCGGCTTCCCAGAGCGTCAGCATTTTGGACGGCCGCATATACTGCAAGGAAGCGCCGTCGTCCCCATAAGGGATAGGTTGACGGTCCGCATAGTAACTGCAAAACAATTGAAAGGACAAGGACAATAGGTTGTCGTGTTCTTCCTGTTGTCCTTGTCATTTCAAGTGCTTTGCAGTTACTATGTAATTGCGGGTCGACCCGCGGCAGAGGTAAACAAGGCTTCCCGTCTAAAGTAAGCAAGGACCAATCCAGAAGATTGTTGAATACCATGCCGAGCCACCGTATTGAAGTAAACGAGGCTTCCTATGCGTCAAAGGCGGGTCGACCCGCGGCGTGATATTGACCGTTTGTCTTATATACCCATTTCCCAATATAGATGTACAATGCGCAGTTTTAGCCCCATGTGTGCGCGATTGACATCGACCGAAACTGTGTCAAGACAAAAAGGCTTATTTAAATGTTTCACCTTGGCATCCATAGGCCAACACCGATTTTGCTGGAACCAAACCTTACGAATGGAAAAAGTACAAGATGAACAAACAGGTCAAGGGAAGACAATACAGACATTAGAAGAAGGTACAATGTGAAATACAGGGAGACTGCGGGGGTACCTATATTAAGTTGTCTTTATCATCATGCAATGAAGCCAACATTACTCTTCCCACAACACGTGTACAGAACAGTCACAGGAGCAGTAGAAGAAAGCCGAAGCAACATTATCAATCATGGAGCCATAAGCGACATGAGCCATAACTTAGTCGACAGTATAGCCAACAGCAGTCATCATATACCCAAGCTAGCGTTAGCCAGTATGGTAGCAAATGTTATGTATGGTATACGGTAGCATGGTAGAAAATATAGTTGGCCATGACAACACCGGTCACCTTCACACTTCGTACGCAAATCGCAATGAAGAGTGGGGGTCACGCTAAGGTGCGCTGTAGTATTTGCTGGCCGATTCTGCGCGCAGTATTTGACCCAAGTTGACGACACAGCGTTCATATTTGAGGAACACATGTTGAAACCGTTCGAACGGCCGTCATCCGCGCAGTCAGTCGACCATACCTGAGCTGTACATTTAACGCATTCAGAGGCGTCTAGGTTTTGCGAATTCCTCTGATTTCACGGTGAATGCTGCTGCGTAGGCAGGCATCCCTCATCTGTCCTTTTTTCCTCGGTTCCCCCCTTCCCAACGTACGAGAGCAAACCAGGTGTGACGTGCGTAACAATCATACTATTTCATGCCTTTTACTCCACACAGAATGCTTGGGCTAGATGTCTTTTTCTACCACCCTGAGTTCGCCTGCACTATCTCTCTCGCAATCGGGTCTAGCATAAAATGTGAAAGCTCAAGCCAGTGGCTATAGACTCTGTCGCGTCTCCCCAAAAACTGCTTCGCGTGAAGCTTCTTCGTACATTTCGTGGAATGATTTTATAGGTCTGCCAAAAACGACACTAATATGCCGATTCACCGCTCGACTCGTGCGCAAGTAATTTTATGCCACCACTCTCTCCTTCTCTCTCTCCTTGCCTCGGTGATGTTTCACGAATGGAAACCGCAACGTCGTCGCAACTGCACTGAGACACGTATATTACAGCGACCGCCACGCACGACCATTATGCTTGCTGGCGGAAGCACCACGCTGCCACTTCCGTTCCATGACGGCACTGGATCCGGCCGTCATGATAACGCCACGAGAGAATCCATGGAAAGGAGGGCAGTAAAACAACAAGGAAGCAATACTTAAGCATGTCAAAAAAAAAAAAAATATAGCACTCCGCATTGTCTAGGCTTTCCTTATTCTCGTTGCTTGAGTTGTTCCGTTATTATTATTATTTTTTTTTGTCTCGGGAGCGCGTCCTATCAGTGAACGCGTGAGTCTCGGCACCGCTTGGGAGAAAGGTCGGGCTCTATCGTTAAGCAAGAGGCCGGGGTCTTTGATCTGAGGAGACTGTTGATGCTCATGCTTTAATACGAGCGAGCTACACTATAATTTCTGTTGAGTTTCTTTGTTAAGGGCTCAGATGTATGGGAGTGAAGCAAAAAGTCACACAGAACAGCGCGGCTTACATAAATTTTGAAGTATTATTGTGTCAGCAATAAGAGTGCCAACTTGAAAAATGGTCCGTTGAGTCGCTCCGAAGCTGGCAGTTGGCGCCGGCACGGATGCAGCTGCGAATGAGCGCTGGACGGAAAAGGCGGAGAAAGAGGGAAAGGGCGGTGGCGGTGATGTGGGGTCTGTAAGTAAACAAATGAATAGGCATATCCTGACAGAGGGATATCAACTCTAGTATTGCAGCGAATTAGCCCGATGCCCCAATTATTACACCACAGGTTCACGCCTCGTCAGGCGGTATAGAACCCCTTTGATATTGTCCCGCGTTTCAGCAAGCGCGATGAGACACACAACTGGCGCATTTTCACAAACTAGGGGCCTAATTTTCTAAAATTCTCTTTCGTAAGTGCGTTTCCGTAATGCTCAGCCGGCTTCGCGAATAATATGTCCCGCATCGTGATTGGGTGAAATATTCTCTCATGGAAATTTTTTAGCCAAATTCGTTTTAACAGCGGAGCTGTTGGTAGGGCTGGGGCTGACGACAGATGAGTGCCGGCGTCGCATGTTACGATCTGGTTCCCAGATACACCTATAGATGGCGTAACTGCCACAGTCGCGGAAGAAGCGGTAGCCGCGCAGTGAAACGGGGAAGGGGTGAGTCGAGCATGAATAGGGCCTAAATTCACTGTAGCAGGGGAGGGTGTGGCAGGGCCGCCGCACGTCCTTTCCAGTACATCTCTACTCTACAAACAGCGTAATCACAGTCACCCAAACAAAATCATAAAACATCACAGAAAATCACAAGGGAAACACAGGAGAACCGAATCTCCGCTGTTTCTAGCGATTTCACACTCGGTGGAACTGGGGTAATTTTATTGTGAATATGGGCCCCGACGGTTTTCCCGTCGGTCTCATCTCGTGCATACACAATGAAGCTGCGGGGGAAGGGGGGGGGGGGGGGGGGGGCATGCACAACTACAGGCTGCGTTGTCCAACATTCTTGTCTAGCACTGCAGTACTTTTGAGGCTATAAGCGACCTGAAATCTACATATGAGTCGAAAGTCCGTTGGTCTATTCTAGTGGGTTAGGCCCCCAGAGCTCAGACACACCCCACACAAGTATAGAACAGGCGTTGGCTTTTTGGTGCGGTAATTCGCCACAACTCCCCTCATGGCTCTCGCAGTACCTCTTGTCGTGCATTTTATTGCGATAGCAATTATATGGACACTCGCGGCTGGTTTTCGCCGTCGGCGTCGGCGTCATTTGCCGTATATGTATATGTATATATATAACCGGGCCCGCCCGTCGTTCGTGAGCGTGAAAAGACGCGAGGGGGGAGGGGGGGGTCCCTCAAGCGACCTTCGATTTTACGAGCGGGGGGCGCGCGCGTTATCTCCCCTTCTCGGCGGCCGACAGCGGGCGGGGGGGGGGGGGGCGACGTTCGATTTTACGAGCGCGGGCGCGGGCGCGGGCGCGCGCTTTATCTCCCCTTCTCATCTCCCCTTCTCGGCGGCCGGGCCGGCGTACCCTTCTACGTGCTGCGCTCTCAACGCGAAGAGAATTCTCTTAAACAAGTGTTTTCTAGAGTTGCGTGAGATCGGATCCAAAAAGAGTTATCTGCCAGCCTCACTTCGTATAACATTACAATTTTTTGCTATCGCATTCATTGCTTCACCCTTGCGGTGAAACTGTGACTTTTTTTTTGAACGGCTGCCGATTATCCCACCGGGCGGTGGTCGGACCTGCGACGACACGGAGGAGAGTGCTAAGAACGCCTGGGTCAGGACAGGCGCACACTGGAAATTGAACCCCACAAAGTTCAGGATATGATCCCTTCCGATCGAAGCCAGCTTTTGCTCTTGGAAATCATCAGGTACATCGTATAGGGCTTCAAACTTCGTCAGATTAGACCTGCTGCTGACCAAAAAGTCAGAAATCGTACTCCAGACAGCCACGTTTTTAAACATCGGACTGAGTAAGGGAGCAGGACTCCTAGTTCATAAGGAGAAAGCGGTGACATTGGTGTATTCTACAGCATTAACACGCAACTATCAGCCATCGTAATACCAATAAATAGGAGATATCGTTTAAAGGTGAGACGAGTTAACGTTCAAAAGTCCAGCTTGTCATTATGATGGCAAAATATAACAGCTAGATGTGAAACTGCATTTGCAATTAGAAATATACGAAACTAAGTATACTGGCATGGTTCGAGGGTGACGTCAATGAGAAAGTGGAGCAGCGCAATTAAGCCTACGCTATAAATGGCAACTGGATGCTACGCTATCGACTTAAGGCTCAGCAGAGGATATATGTTGGTGGCATTCGCAGAAAGGAATGGACTATGGGTAGTGAATGCCTTTTCCCGGCAGCGTAACAACAGAAAATGGAGGGGGGGAAAGCCCTAAAAAAATACATAGGTCTCGTAACATACCGAATTCACCATAAAGCCTGGATGTTGGTTAAACAGGACAAAAATCAATTATCATAGAATAGTTAGGCCCAGAATTGGCCTCAACCTGAAGAATTTTTAATTGTTAAGGTTTAACGTCCCAAAATCATGACATGATAATGAGGGACGCCGTAGTGGAGGGCTCTGAAAATTTCGACCACCTGGGGTTCTTTAACGTGCCCCTAAATGCATCCTCAAAGCAGCGCGAACACACAGCGCTCGTCCCTTGTGTTCGTACCTTCTTAGTCTACGTCTTTTCGCGCTGTTTTGAGTATGCATTTGAACCAACGAACCCAACTTTCTATCCTGGTGCACCTAAATCTAGATACAAGGGCCTCAACCATTTTCGCCTCTATTGAAAATGCGGCCGCCGCGGTCATGATTCGATCCCGCGACCTTCGGGTCAGCACTCGAGCAACATAACCACTACACCAGCATGGCGGGTCAACCTGCAGAAGAAAGAACCGATTTAGTCAGAAACAGGCCAGCAGAGTTGTCAGGTGCTGTCAAGCTATCATGCAAACAATCATTTAAAAAGAAGCCCCCCCAAAACTGGAGCTGCTTGTGCGAAGAAGTCAAAAAGAAGCGGAAGTTTAATAAATTTGCTCACTCTTTAAAATGTCTATTAACTATTGTGAAAAAGTCGCTCAATCGCGAAGGGAAGGTAAAATAAATAAACTTAATTATTTATACAGAGAGAAAAAAAATTAGGGGACCCTTAAGCTTCGCCTTTAAGAGTTGAACGCGATAGCGATATCCCGTCCCTACTGCGTACTTCAATCACTTAGTGCATACTATGTAATGGGTAGTATGGTTTAAACCAGGAGAAATTATGCGCGGCAAATGTGGGAAATGTTTTCGAACTTGCTATGCACCCACTACGTGGTGTTAAGGGAATACGCGCAATGGTGTGTGCCGTTTGTAATGGGTGGCTGGCTTTAAACTATGGAATCGTTATGATAGTCATATTCTGACGCCCGATGGCAATTTACGCTTGTACCACGCAATATTCCTGGGATATTACATGTTATATTGCGACGCCTATATTACATGTTATATTGCGACGCCTGCGAAGCATGGAAGTTATTTTCACTGCATTTCCAAGCAGAGGAAGTTATTTGCACAGTACATCCAAGCAGAGGCATGGCTGTGTGGTAGAACACCTGCTTGCCACGCAGACGACCCGGGTTCGATCCTCACTCGGACCCGAGAAAATTTTATTATTTATTTTATTTGCATCTTTCTCGATTTTTCGGTCACGGACAAGATGATGATTTTTCGCTCACCCAACTGACGCCGACACCGACGCCGACACCGACGCCGACACCGACGCCGACGCCGACGCCGGAATTTCTGCGAAACGAGCTCTTTAACGCTATCGCGTTAATATGCGCCACCATGAACGAAAGCACGTATTTACTTTTTCATAGTCTCCAGGGCAGTACCCACTCTGTTCAATGCACGCTAGCCAGTGCACGAATAACGTTGCTTGTTGACTCTCCCGCCATATGTGTAATTTTAACGCTCAACTACACAAAGACAGAGAGGTTTAGTTACAGAAAGGCAGAGATGTCAGCCTGAGGCCTTGTATGGTCTAGCCTGGGTCATCGACAAGCACGCTATTAGTGAGCGTAACGAGCACTAAAATAACAATATTTGCAGGAAACGCATGAATCAGCCACCAAAAAGCAACAAGCTACTGCAAAATTCTACAAGCGACTCAGGGAAAAAAGAAGCTCAAATCTGCTTATTATGCGCGGAACTTGGCAGTTCTGCAGGCCATCCTTGAAACTGCCTGGGTAAACGCTAAATAAAGACCGGCTTGAGCGAATAAGCAGCTTCAGAACAGGAAGGTGAATGTATCATATATGCAACGAATTTTACCGTAACCAGACTGGTTAACGAAGTATCGATTGAAGTGGGAGCTAAGGCACACAAGCAACGAGTAGGTAAGCTATTACAAAGAATAAAGGACCTAATATGGAAACGACAATGTACAAAAATACATAAACCAAGAAATCAGATAGAACCCCCTGAACTGGCAAAACACACGAACAAGAAAACGACTTGGAAGAGCAACGTCGGTAAGGATGAGGAAACAGCAGAAATAAGGGAAGCATAAAATGAGAGTAAGTAACTGGACATACGAAATAAAAACATGTCTGCATTCGAAGATAAGCATAGTACTATTACCGGCAGTTTAGAAGATATAGCAAAGCACCAGAAGACTTCTATACTGGCATGCACAGTACCCGCCAGGTACAGACACTGGCACCTTTGATTGAAAGCAGTGACCAACAGGAATAAGTGCACAGAAACTCCCTATATAACTCTCGAAGTCGTTAGAAAAAGGCTTTGAAAGACATGCCGCGGGAGAAAGTAAAAGAAGATAAAAGAACAGTCCGGTGATTTAAAGACGGCAGGTATGTTATACTTGAGAAGTTGTAGCTCTTTGCACGCGATGCCACAACACTTTACGCGTACTACAGTGTTTTAAGTATGAAAACATTTTCCTAATCCAATAAGAAGAATGCATTTAAGATATGGAGAAATACGGGCTCATCAGCATGCTTTAAGTATTGTGTAAATATCTCATCAAGGTGCTTTGCAGTCGAATTAAGGGACCAGTTGACTTAGAGCAACACAAGAAGCGGGCTTCAAGAACGAATACGCTACAATGGACGATGTCCATGGACATTCCTTAGGTAATTCAAAGATCTAAGAAGTACCACAGACCACTTTATGTGGCTTTCTTAGATTGGAAAAATGCATGTGATCCCGTACGGGTCAGAGCAGTGACGGATGGGTTGTGTAATCAATGAATACTAGGAGCATAAGATAGTATACTCGCAAATACCTGGCGTTATTTTTTTTTTTTTACTTCGGACACATTAGATGAAACCAGGAAAGTGTGCGCGCACGATAGTCGCATATATGTATTACTTGCCCAGGTGGCAATTGTTTGGCCGACAAATAAAAATAGTTATTGGTTTATACAAACTAATGACTACAAATATTACGGGACATGTTTAAGTAGAGAAGTTGGAGGCAATCGTTATAACAGTTTTCGTTCCGTTTTTCTAGAATTCGCAACAAACTTGTCTTCGGAAACAATCACCTGCAAGTAATTTGTTCAAGGAGCCTCATTATGCATGCAAAATCACGGAAGCACGGCGTGTTTACGAACACCCATGTTACGTAGAAGGGTACGTAAAACGAAGCCGCTTAGCGCTTCCTTCTTTCCTTGAGATAAAGCCAAAAGGCGCTTTGCATTGCTTCCGAACGATAACGCGGATAGTCATTTCAACAGCGGGGAGGGGTAAGTGGCTTGATCTCATGCTTGAACGAAAGAAGGGGAACTTAAGGGCTCGTTTTCTCTGTTAGACCCAACATTAATCACAAACAACAGACAATCAAGCCGAGGAACGTATAGGGACCGTTATTAGTAGTAATTTTGATACAGATGTGAAGAAATTAAAGTGGACGTAAAGACAGCTTGCCGCCGGCAGGGACCGAACCTTCAACTTTCGAATAACGTGTCCGATGCTCTACCAATTGAGCTACGGCGGCGGTCGTCCTCCCGTACGCTTTATTGGGTATATCTGTACGTTTAAACCCTGGAAGTGTTAGTCAGCGCTGCTGTTAGCCATGACGGCGAGTGTGGAACACTTTTCTTTTTGCCTACTAGCGTCACGTAGCACGCGATCTTGTTACGAGCTGGCAGCTGACTAATAATCCCTCGCATACTACCTGAATGCATCAAGTCTGCCAGAACGAGACCCTCGCTATGAATGAACGAAAGAATTAGAATTTAAGGGCTCGTTTTCTTTGTTAGACACAACGTTAATCACAAACATCAGACAATTAAGCCAAGAAAAGTATAAGGGGCGTTATTACGTCCCGTGTACTTTCCTTTGGATCGATCTCATGCCGATTAATGTCGATCTCATGCTGTCGGTTATTCTTGCCTCTTAATACCGCCTCACCTACGATGAGCGTTGTTACCATTGACTATTTATTGGAACCAGTCATTCACGAATGGTAATGAAGATCGGTCAATAAATGGAGCGAAAACAAATGCTCCACTGCCCATGCCCCGTGGTCATTCGTACACTATGTAAACGCTAGTCGCGTATTCTGCCAACCTGCTCTTAAGCAGCTGATTGTTTCGGCGCCTATTGGTCAACTTCGAAAACACACAGCCTACTTATGAAAGTATTCGTATTCGTAGATGCCCTATTGTGCCAACCCTTATACTGACACGGTTTCCTGTGTATGGTTACATCTCTGTTGTCCTGTGTTCCCGGTTGTATATATATACAAAACACCTAAAATCTACAGAAATCCCGCAGTGGTTGCCTAAGTTAGCGTAAGCATTATTGGTCATGTCCGTCTCTTGGTTAAACGATGCGACGTATGCGTGGAGATGAGCAAGGAGCGCAATACTTGCGCATACTCATCTATGTCACCAGTTCCCGTTTCGGTTGCAGTCGGTACTCACGCTGCCGTTCAGAGTTCCTACGCCGCAGTGTAGGAATGCTTGCCTCAGCGTTCTTACACCACCATCATCGTTACAAATGGTTCAGATATGTGAGACTAATGCGAGCGTAGATTTTTGGCCCACTGGGTAAGACAGTCGGCTTCTGAGCGTAAGGCCGTAGGCTCGAATCTTACTAGGCAATGTCTTTTCCCCAACGTTCTTTATTTGTGTATCCATACATACTCAGAAGAGGGAGAGCTCGAGTCACGACATACTTAGTGGCGGTCTCCAGTCGTTAATGACTGTGGAACGCTAATACTCCCCAAGTTTTGCCAGTGGACTTTTCCTCATTGTGCAACATTTTTATTTTTAAAGAACCACCCCCCAAGTCGCCAGTCAGCCACATTTGGGATGGTCGAACTTTCCAATATTGCAAATTGTTGAGCTGTCAAGCTGATATACCACTCTGTGTTTCCCATGTATTTCCTATGAATCCCTACGTACACCAATGAGAAGCTGTTTTTTTTTTTAATCGTATACTTTTTAGAGACCACACTTTCTTCACATTTAGAATGTTTTAACGTTCCAATGTCATTATTTTATCCATTACTTCTCCAATTATGAGACGTTCCGTTGAGCACACGAGTTTGCTCCGATTTTTTCCTGAGATAATCGCCAGCGAATGCTTAGGCATTACACAGCTAACCCGAGTACACTGTCCCTTCCACTGAGAATCCACCAGCGAGGAATACACTAAATCGAAAAACCAGCGCCTCTATAATTCAATTCGTTCATGCCGTGTTTTGTATGCGGAAGCGTAGAGTGCTTCAATCGGTTTTTTTTTTTTAAATAGATACAAAAGCTCGTCAGGGCGAGGTTGCAAATATGATGCACATCAAACATCACCATGCGTTCTCGCGTTAGTCGGTCACCGCTGCGCCTGTGAACGAAAGCTCCGTATTGTGGCTTACGCCTCGCCAGTAGCGACCGCATTCTAGAGCGTGGGCTAATTGCAGTGTAGCGAGAGGACGTGCTATTTCAAAGCCCTTTCAATGCGCTCCCCGACGGCAGCGTGTTCGTCTATTCGGCCCTCCAACCGTGCACCCGTGCATTATCAAAGGCCGTACAATCGCGGACAGGGAGTAAGACACGTGCCAAGCAGGCGAAAGGTCCCTTAATGAGCTTCCTTTGATGACCGGCCTCCTGTGACGGAGGCTCCCGAGTCCGCGCGTCTCCATTTCGTAGCCGCTCTATATGTTGTGCTTCAAGACAAAGTTTGCCGTTCGAGAAACGCTCGCTTTGAAATCGTTTACCGCTTGTTATGTAGTAGTCTGGGGAGTCATGCGGAAGTGTGAAAGGTACATAAGAGAAGGGGCCATTTATTAGTTTGTGTGCAAGAACGTCTCGCACTTGGCGATGCGGTAGCCTAGTACAACTCAACCGGCTGTATCCTCACAGCCTTCAGGCGAATCAGACAGGAGCATATACAGTTCGTTGTGTGACAGCTCCAGTCAGAGATTTGGCTACGTCTTCAGCCTAATCTACAACACGCATCATTTACCGTTACAAGTAAAAGCGAAAAATCACCCATTCGTGTGTGTGTGTGTGTGTGTGTGTGTGTGTGTGTGTGTGTGTGTGTGTGTGTGTGTGTGTGTGTGTGTGTGTGTGTGCGTGTGCGTGCGTGCGTGCGTGCGTGCGTGCGTGCGTGCGTGCGTGCGTGCGTGTGTGTGCGTGTGCGTGCGTGTGTGTGTGTGTGTGTGTGTGTGTGTGTGTGTGTGTGTGTGTGTGTGTGTGTGTGTGTGTGTGTGTGCACATAACCCACATCACAAATTTGCAGGCTTTCCTTTCCATCTCTCTTTTCCCTTTCTCCCTCCCCTTAGTGCAGGGTAGCAAACCGGATGCTACACTTCTGGTTGACCTCCCTGCCTTTCTCTCTTTTTATTCTCTCCCTCTCTCAGGCTCTCGTTAATTACAAGTCATTTTTATTCAGCCATATAAGGGATAGCGTTATGTTAGTATTGCGGTAAATAAAGTATCACTCGATGGACAAATGCTCAAAATGAGAACAAAAATGTTTCTCGTTAAAGTGCTGATTAATTTGAGCAATGAACAAATTTTTCACTCAACCGATCAGTATTCGGATATGGCAGAAAGTGATTTTACTTTATTAGCTAGATTAAGTAAGAGGGCATATAGAAATTGAAGTCGTCAGCGGGGAGCCATTCAAAACGCTTACCAACTTAGTTAGCCCCTATTTGTTGCGCTAGTACAGCACTAGCGTATGATACATAGCGTTAGAGAAATGCTTCCAGCCAACTTCGTTGTTGGTAACACATTAGGACTTTTTTATCAAATGCACGAACCCTGTGGTGTCGCACTAGACGCAGTTATGTTTTTCGCATTTCGCTTCGTGTTGGCGTGTGACGGCTTGTTGTCGGAGTTGTGTAGCTTCCACATGCACCAACGGTGTTTCGCCGCCGACTACTTCGAGTGCTACAGCACCGACGAATAAAACTGGTGCAGTAAGCGGTGCAGAAAGGCAACGATGTCGACGGGCGAATGTCGTGCCTTGGTGGGGCGAGACAGAGGCCAGCGGGACGTGGAACGCCTGCGCGCGTTAGTGGCTCAAGCTACGAACCTCTGCCTTCCGTGTTCCTGACGTGCAGACTGTGCGTCCGGAACCACACTGCGCGGCGCAGTGTGGTAGAGTATTCAGAGCACAGGCGTAGGTTACCCTATTACCCAGGAGCGCACACCATGCCGTTTCTCTCCTTAATTGGCGACGCTTTGAAGAACTGCATATCGAGTACCAGTGTTTATTATGTGCTTGTTGATGCCATCTCTGCGCGCGATTCACGATATGCTGTGTCCAGGTATAGGTTAAAAACTCCAGCTACCACAACGGTTAAATCATAATCATGGGCGTTAGTCTTCGCGATGGCGATGTGGTACTAGGCGTCAACGTGGGTGCATCCACGTCAAACGGTGCTGTAGCTGCCAAACACCAATAGACAATGTACGAACGCTCATAATCACTACATAATAAGCATTACTTCTGTGACGACACTTTTCACTTTCGTGTTATACCGATTCCTATGATGGAGGGATCAGCCATGTTTTTTGCTGCTATTGAGACGCTTTAACCATGGCCTCCGAGATTGCATGCCCACGTCTCGGATGCCAGGCTTTAACTGCGTCGCCGACGAATCGTTCTCTATCGGCGATAGTAAGTGTCATGATGCATTACTTCTTTTCATCGCTCACAGACGGTGGCACCGCTGCGCCCCGCCAACAGATAAAACCGTGCGAGAGGGAATGTGTGAGACATATAACGCGCGTTTGCGGTGTACCTTGCATCTGCTGCGATAGCTTAGTCGGTAGAGCGTCGCGGGCCGAGGAGTCGGAGGTTCGATTCGCAGCGGGGGAAGCTTTTCTAATCGTTTCTTTCTTTATGATTTGGTAGCGTCCATTTTATAAACATCATATCCGTGACGGAAATACGTCACTGAGGTCTTGGTGGGCCCCGGCATAAAACACTTTCGTGTTAAAAAACAACGAAAATACCACGTGACATGGCCGCTTGCGCGCCATGGAGGGAAAAAAAGGAGGGCGCGTCAAGTGAAAATTTTGAAGCCTAGCCATAAAAAACTTAAACAGGAGCATGCTGGGAAGTGAGCCTCGCGCATGGAGAACGAGGGGGGGGAAGCGGCGTCCGAGGAGGTTTGCTTGTGGACGCTAGGCGCGCGCGCTTGTCAATTTTTGTTTTTGTTCGCGAGCCCACCAAAAAAGTAAATGAAACAGGAGCATCATGGGAAATGAGCACGAACGTCAGGAGCAAGCGGCTTCAGTGGAGGTTGGCTTGTGGACGCTGGGTGTGCTCCCTCTTTTTTTTTTCTTTCCTCCATGTTGCGCGCCTATGTACGCCGTGATTCTAGCGCTCCCTAACGTTCCACGCACAAACGATGTGCTTCCCTTGCGCCGCTTCATGACAGCTATAAGCAGACGCAGCGGTTATCGCTTGTGTGGCCGCTAGCACGACGCGTTCATCGCGCAGCCACCACCATCGCCTCTGCCCTGTCGATACAGCACAACCGGGCAAATGCTATGGTCGTTCACATGCGGAAGGTTACGGAGCACTAGAATCATAGTGCGTATACTGGCGCGCGAGCGGGCATACCACGTGGTATTTTTTTTGAATTTCGCGCGCATCTGTAGTAAGCACAAAAACAGTATTATCTAATAGTTAGAAAGTTGGAAATAGTCAAATCGGATGTTGTGCAACCCGATCTACAACTTTTTTCAATGGAATTTTTTGCCCAGCTTCGTTGCTTGAACGGTTAGTTAATTAAGGTGGCGTAATTAAGCAATTAATCAGAACACAAAAAGAATGCGACGTACTCCAGGCAATATTCAGCAACATGCATTTGTCGCGTCGTCATTGACTGCGTTGGCATATTTTTAAATTCTGCCTAAAGATACCTGGGGCACCCTGTATAATGTAGGGCTATCATTGCTACCATGGTCTCGCTTTCTCTGAAGTCCCTAGCTTAGGCCCCCCAAAAGCGTTACAAACATTTTGAAACATTTCTGGATCAAGTGATGCTTTACCTATTTTACACATTCTTCGTGGCCGCAAGACGACAGAGTTGATTACAGATATAATTCGTACATAATCTGACTGGATAAGGCCCAAAAACACAATTTTTAATTCGCCAGTGTTTTTTATATATACTTTTTTATTTTGTTGTGAATTGTGTAGCAAAACAGCATGATTAGTTCTTTTTCATTATTAAGCAGTTGCTAAACCAGATTCACACACTGAATATATACTGTGGGAATAACGTGTAGCTAACAATTTATTTTAACCTTTATGTACGTTAGACCCTTAAGAATAAATTAACGAGTGTTTCTTGCCCTATTTTGGTGCTGCGGAAGTTTACTAGAAAAGAGCAAGTTTGCTGTTAGTATCATGCAAGATGCCGACCATTGAGTAACTGAGTGCGTTAAAAATAATTAGTTTTCATCAAATTACAGTATATTTAGTGGGATTAAATGGCACCGCAGCGGCAATAGAACGCAGATCATTCGAATAAAAGAGTTCGCAAAAGCTAATAAGAAAGAAGGAATGTAAAAACTTGGAGGACGCTCGAGCTTCGTCTTCGAGAGTGCAACACGATATCGTAATGAGGCCCCATTCGTACCGCCTGCCGTCCAGAGCACCGTCCAGCACACTCTCGGCGGGTTTTTGCCACCGCCGTGGGCGTCGCCGTTGCCGACATGTCCCGTATATGTATATGTATGTGTATATGTATGTATATATATATATACAATTTACACCATTTACCACTGGTGGTACGCAGATCTCGGAGGTGTTTCAGTGTGTCCTCTGTCACCCGTGAGATGGCGTGAATGGTGGGCTTTAAAGCAACACTCCCAGTATTTCTTTCGATTTGAAAACTGCCCTTGAGACGCGCACGAAAAGATGACCCTCCTGTACCAACTCTCGATGTATAACGCCGGGGACAGATGCGCCGCAAAATGCTTGAGCCTTGTGTATTTAGATTTAGGTGCACGTTAAAGAAACCCAGGTGGTCTAAATTTCCGGAGCCCTCCACTACGGTGTCTCTCATAATCATATGGCGGTTTTGGGATGTTAAACCCCAACAATTATTATTATTATTATTAGAATGCGTCGGACGTCACCGCGCGGCAGGAGGCACAGAGGGTACACTCCACGAGCGGCAAGTAAAAAAAAAGAATAAGAGCGTTGGGTTGTGCCAGCGCCTCCTCAGAGGAGGTGTTGGTTGGCACAGACGACAACTGCAGCGCGCTGCTCAAATACAAAGAAGTAACAACTGTGACAGTTGTTAGTTCCCGCTTGTCCTGTGTAGCCTATACCTGTGCGTTCTTTTCGAGTGTCCTTCTTTGTGTTTTGGCAGCGTGCTGCAAGTGTCGAGCTGTGACAATTGCTAGTTCGCACTCATCTCGTCTGTGTTCTTTTCGAGCGTCCCTTTGTGCTTGAGCGGTGCGCTGCAAGTTTCGAGCTGCTTGTCGTTCTTCGTGTGACATTCCAATCTGTTGCTATCGCATTCATTGCTTCGCCTTTTGCGCCGAAACTGTGACTTTTCTTTATCGACATCACGATTAGACGTCATATAACGGACATTTCCCTCGTGAAGTAGAATAAACGTTCTACTTTTGCCTACTTGTATTCTAACGATGTGTTCACCTTACATATGGTCGATCCTGTTAATGTGAACTTACTTTACTTACCTCAACTCACGTTCGAATATTTGTGCCTCATGTGCTTTTTGATTGTACTTTGTTCTCACATTTTGTGTTCAACTGTGGGACGCGTTCCTTTTATTTGTTTTTAGTACAGTAAATTTAGTTTGCTAGGGAAGCAGGAGTAGCTGGTGCCGGCCATAAAGACACGTCGCCTATCCATCATTTCAAGAATAATAATAATAATAATCATAATAAAAAAAGAACTTCGGACGCGTTTACAACATGAAGCGAGAACAGAGAGATACGGGCGTCTGTAGGGGTGACGACGTGCTCGTTTTTATAGCCTCGAGCCTGCGGGGTTGCGTTAGCTCGGTCACGTGTCCACCCCGCGTCCAAGTCAGGCGTGCTCGCCCAGAACTGTTATAGCAACGCCAGCGCCTCACCAATTCGCCCTCAAGCGAGGGGGTGAGTGTCCGAAGAAGCAGGGCAGTCTCCGCCGAAATACTCGAACACTCTTCACACGTACGCACAAAGGACACGTGCGGTTGAACTTGTATATTCAGCGCCGCTCCTTCGTTCGGAGTGTCTTCGGCGCGCAGGTCGTTGTCCCTGTTTGGCGTCGGTTTTAAAACAGCAATACGGCCGCGCAAAGGCGAGCCGTAACAACTGTTAACCTAGCGAGCAGTAGCGGGACATCACACGTGATGCCGAAATGTTCTACACCTGCGTTTAATGTTAAAAAAAAAATGCAGTATATAAGCAAACGTCAGAAGTCAGTTCTCGGTGCATCTGAAGGGACCCCTCTCCAAGCACCGTGTTAAGTTACGGTTATGAAAAGCTTTAGCAAATTACCAGATAGGTGCTTGATGAATGTCTGAATGAGGGGGGGGGGGGGTGAGGCGACAAACTACCATCGCTCACAGCACTGGCCTGATTACTTTGTCATCAAAGTGCTGGTAGCAAGATGGCAAGTTGGGCCAGTTGGTTTACGTTCATGTTTGAAAATTTGGTTGAAGCGCACCGAAAAAACACAGACTAGGAGAAACAGACAGGACAGCGCTTACCTGTCTGCTTGTAAGCGCTGTCCTGTCGGCTTCTTCTAGTCTGTGTTTTTTCGGTGCGCTTCAACCAAATTTTCAAACATGAAAGTGCTGGTAAACAACGTCTCCCAGAGCTTCTGGCTCGTGTGAAGGGATCCGAAGGCCAAACTTTTTAGATGTGAAGCATCTTATGGCGAAGCTTAATCCGGTGGTGGTGGTGGTGGTGTGCCTCGAGGCCTCACTTACTGCGCATGCGCAAACCCTTTCAAAAATAAAAAATAAAAAAACCTCCTCTCCCCCTCTCTCTCCTCTAGGCATCCCTCCACGCGGCAACCACACCCTCACTGCGCATGCGCCTCCCCTCCTCTCTCCCCTCCTACGCTCCCCCCTTCTCTCCTCTAGGCATCCCTCCCCGCGCTCCCACTGCGCATGCGCGTCCCCCCTTCTCTCTCCTCTAATACGCTCCCCCCTCTCTCCTCTAGGCATCCCTGCCCACAGCGTCCACACCCCCCACTGCGCATGCGCGTCCCCCCCTCTCTCTCCTCTCCTACGCTACCCCCCTCTCTCGCCTCGCGACGCCGACGCAGGCAGCGTCTGCTAGCGAGTTTCTTTGTTGAAAAAACCGACTGCTCGCGCTGCACAACCGTTCACTGTCCATCCCGTATATATGGCAATGGATCTTGACCTCCAAGGTGGTGCCGGTGGGAGATTTCTCCTGTGCGTTGCTGAACAATAAAAATTCGCAGCGTGCGCGTTAACTAAAAGCCGACTGCGGGTCTCTGTGTCCAGTCGGAGTCTTCTGTCTCTCATTGCCCATTAGCAGCGATTAGCATGTTCCAGTAGGAAACACCGCTCCATCACTGCGTGCTTTGCGCCTCCTCAGTTTTCTCTCCTGCGCAACGCTGCGATAGCGCCAGCGTCAACGCCACCGCCAGTGTAAGCGTTAGCGCGCGCTGCTTCACATCTACACATGGTTCCCTTTAGCGGGAGATGGTGTAATTTTTTCCCCCATAAACCGAGCATCATGATAGTGACCTAATGTTATTTATCCCGTTTCTATTTCTTCCTGTACAGCGCATTTATAAAGACATTTCTCTGCGCACATTCAGTCATACGTGCAGAGACGCTAGCCCACCCGTGTCAGACCAAGCCAAACGAAGTCACAAGTTGTGTAACTTCGCGTTTACATGTCATCACGTTTACGTTCCGCACAGGATCAGGGTCTCGCTTGCTCTATTTCACTTCCCGACATTTTCCCGCTTTAAAGCCGAGCCACGCGTGTTACCCTTTCTGGGAAACAAGAATGGTGTGAACCGCCTCTTAACAAATCAGGCAAGGACGAATGATTATTCACGTCACGATGAAGGCTATCACGCAACAGAAAATGTGCAGCCGGAGCCACGCTTATGCAAATAAATAGTGTGACTGGCCGACCTGCGCAATTTGCACGCAAGAAGGCATTCCGTGGCAGCAGTCTATGTGATATCGTTCAGCAAAGGTTAAGCTTGTATACGCTTAACACTTGACCTTGGGTCGATACCAAAAGCGCTTCTACGACATTTTCATCACTGAGATGTCCGAGTATTGGATGTTATGTTAGTAAACAAAAAAAGTTAGTAAACAGTTAGTAAATGCACGTATTAACGCCATAGCGTTAAAGAGCTCGCTTTCGCAGAAATTCCGGCGTCGGCGTCGGTGTCGGTGTCGGCGTCGTTGGTTGTGAGCGAAAAATCATCATCTTGTCCGTGACCGAAAAATCGAGAAAGATGCAAATAAAATAAATAAAAAAATTCCCGGGCCCGAGTAACGATCGAACCCGGGCCTGTCTGCGTGGCAAGCAGGTGTTCTACCACACAGCCACGCCTCTGCTTGGAAATACAGTGAAAATAACTTCCTGTGTTTGTAAATGCAGTGAAAGTAACGTTCATGCTTCGCAAACGCAAGCGTCCTTTATATAGGCGTCGCCAATATAACATGTAATATCCCAGGAATATTGCGTGGTACAAGCGTACATTGCCATCGGGCGTCAGAATTTGTGACTATCATAGCGATTTCGTAGTTTAAAGCCGGCCACCCATTACAACCGGCACACACCTTACTGCGCGTATTCCCTTAACACCACGTAGTGGGTGCACAGCAAGTATGCACTAAGTGATTGAAGTAGGCACTCGGGACAGGTTATCGCTATCGCGTTCAACTCTTAAAGGCGAAGATTAAGGGTCCCCTATTTTTTTACTTGTTTCGAGCGCATTTTACTACCTTCGTGGCATCCCTTTACTAGCCAACAGCTAGTAAAGCTTGTAACCTTTTTTCCGTTGCTAACCAGGGAAGCTCTCTTGGGGTTTTTAACTAGGTAACTACTAAGCCACCTACGCTGCCAGATTTTTCGTACATGCCGCGGTATATTTTGCCGCAATCGTGACAGCCTTTAGCAAAATTTAGACAAACTTTAATTTTATTAATTACCTTGGAATAGAAGTTTTGTGCTACCTGATGGCACACATATAAGTAAATAGAAGGGCACACGATGATGTGTAAAAAACATCAATTATTCTTTTGAATTCTATGGTTGTTAACCAGTACACGGTGTGCTATCCCAAAGGTAGGAGCATAAATAGCCTTCAAGCTGTTGCTAGAGTAGATATCCGCTACGTAGAAGTCTGATATTCTGTGTGTGCGTCTGCGTGTGTTCTAGCTTGTGCTCCGTTCATGCCTCTATGTGTGTTGCTGTGATGTGTACTTACGATGGTAATTAGATGAAGTAATCAGCGGTCATTAATTGATCTACAAGGAAAATGCCACTTCGATTTAGGGGCGAAGCTCCTTAGGGCCTATAGCCTTGTTGGCGTCCGTCACGCTACACAAAACCGAAAACCTAAAAAACGCACAACGAAAAACGAAAACATCTGTGTAAAAAACCGACTTGAGTGTACATCAATCAAGTATATGACAGCACAATAAAAGGCTGTTAACCAGAACAAAATAAAAACGCCACAACGCCGTACAAACACCGGCATTATGCACCCCCATCAAAGTAAATGTCAAAAAAAAAGGTTTAACAATAGACTAATATCAGTCATAATTACGACGGAACAATATAAAACACCTAGAAGCACAAACCCTTTATACTAGTCGGCCATTTCAACGTAGACATTATGGACCTTAGGACCAAGCTTTGTCGTTGACGCTCACTGTCCGCTGTCATGGTGGTTAGAAAACCATTGCTATAGTCGAAACATATGTGTGTATCTGAATCGATTCACGGTTACTGAACGATACCCGTGCTACGCCCACTCATCATCATTCACTTCGTGGATATGGGCTGGATTTTTTTTTATCCCGCAGACTATTGTAATAGCATCATCTTGATATGGCAATGCACACGCACATATAAACAAAATAGGCGTTAACATCTAATTAGCTAACTGTAGTCTACTAGAGTTAATATGGTTACTAAGTTGCTGCGGTTACTAAGAATTTAGTAATGGGCTAACCATTCGAGTCCGCACTATTCACTTACTAACTAGATAACAGATTTCACTAACCTGCACTTTACTACATTCACTTACTAAGAGGTTAGTGCTTTCTGTGACAAGTAAACGGTTAGTATTTAGTTAGTGAATATGCCGACTTTTTTTAACCCGAAAGTGTTTTATGCCGGGGTACACGAAGACTTCGCTGACGTACTTCCGTCACGGATGTCACGTTCTTAAAATTTGCATGGACAGAATACAAAGAAAGAAACCAGAAGAAAAAGCCGGCAGATCCCACGCGCTGTGGGAATCGATGTAATGCGAAGCAGCCAGGAAGGAGCAAATCGTGCTTTACATAATTTGCATGTCATGTTTTACATGTTACGACCGGTCATTTGTGTTCGTCATACAGTCACGTCGCGATATACCAATTTTGGTGTATGTCAAGCTAGCGAACTGGACGGAAGCGCACCATGAGCGTGGCATGTAAATGGCATTGTAGATGACATGCATGCCAAGATTTTCATGTTACCACCTGCCACTTATGTTCGTTATATAGTCATGTCACTCAATACTAAATTTGGTGTATCTCAATCTAACGAAGCGGCCGCGAGCACGCCATGAGCGTGGCACGCAAGTCATGTCGCACATGACAAGTCATGATTTCCATATTACCACTTGTCATTTATGTTCGTCATACTGTCATGTCACTCAATACCAAATTTGGTGTATATCAAGCTAACGAAACGGCCGCGAGCACGTCATGAGCGTGGAATGCAAGTCATGTCGCTCATGACATGTCATGATTTCCATATTACGACTAGTCATTTATGTTCGTCATACAGTCATGTCACTCAACACCAAATTTGTTGTATCTCAAGCTAACGAAACGGCCGCGAGCACGCCATGAGCGTGGCATGCAAGTCATGTCGCACATGACAAGTCATGATTTCCATATTACCACTTGTCATTTATGTTCGTCATACAGTCATGTCACTGAATACCAAATTTGGTGTATCTCAAGCTAATGAAACGGCCGCGAGCAGGCCATGAGCGTGGCATGCAAGTCATGTCGTACATGACAAGTCATGATTTCCATATTACCACTTGTCATTTACGTTCGTCATACAGTCATGTCACTCAATACCAAATTTGGTGTATATCAAGCTAACGAAGCGGCCGCGAGCCTGCTATGAGCGTGGAATGCAAGTCATGTCGCTCATGAAGTCATAATTTTCATATTACCACTTGTCATTTATGTTCGTCATACAGTCATGTCACTCAATCCCAAATTTGGTGTACGTCAAGCTAACGAAACGGCCGCGAGCGCGCCATGGGCGTGGCATGTAAATCATACTTTTCATGACAAGTTAGTCATGATTTTCATGATATGACCAGCGATTTATGTTCGTAATACAGTCATGTTATGCCATACCAAATTTGGTACAAATCCCATTAACGATACGGCCAGGAGAGCAGAAAGTCGTAGGCGGCTAGATAGATAGATAGCTAGATACGCTCAAAGTCGCCGAAGTTCGCTAAGAAATGCTTCGCATTTAAAATTTTCACAAATTTGGAAGACCCGGGAGTCGAACCCATGACCTCTCGGTCCGCAGCGATAGAAACCGGGCGTTCAACCAACTGTGCCACAAACATATTTGCGAGGAGCTCTTCAGACACGCCTTATATATCTCACACTCCTTCTCCGTGCACCTGAGCTCTTGCTTTGTGGGGGGCGGTGCTGCCACCTACGAGCGCAGAAGACAAGTACTGCATTATGACACTAGCGAGCACCGACAGTGAACGCTTCTCTGGTCTCAGCACTACGGCGCCTCGATGCCAGCATTCGAACGGACGCTGGCATCAATGCGCCCTACCAACGCCACCTAGGTAGCGTTGGCCCTACTCAGCACAGCGGAGCGTGGCCTCCGCAATCAGCTCCGATGTTTCTGAAGTTAATTTCGGTGGCCACGAACAGAGGCTGTAATTGCGACTCGCTATACGCGCTGATTTGACTCAGTGACGACGCAGTTATGTGCTTTGTCTTTCGCGTTGTGCTAGCGTGTGCAGCTTCCATATGCACCAACGGTGCCTTCTCCGCCGTCTACTGATACGAGTGCGATAGCACCGACTACGAAAACTGCTGCATTAAGCGCCGCCGAAAGACAAAGGCGTCGACGGGCGAATGTCACGCAAGTGAGTTTGGTGCGGCGAGGGACACGCCAGGGGTGGGGAGCGGGAGACCTGCGCGCGTTCACGGCTCAAGCTGAGAACTCTTCCTCTCGCGTTTCCAAAGTTGAGCGCATCGTGACCAAACTGGTTGCCTTACACACTCCGAAGCAGGACCAAAATGATCGTACTTTCGCCGAAGCGACCCACCAGCCGGACGCTGCTCGCTAACACGACGCCGCATGCCAAGCAGGACGGTCGCCGACCCTAAATCATGCACCCTTCGCTGCAGCGGACCGCGAGTTCACAAAACGATTTAGCGAAAACCCGTTCCACTGTTAGCGAACGCCTGTGGTTCATGTGTGATTTGCGCGATGCTCCGGTGCGCGCAATGCAGTTTCTCCAGAAAATGTATCCCGGTCGCGAGTCGTGTCACCATGGAGATGTGCCACCACGCGCCAACATGGGTGTGTCAACGTTTGAGGGTGCTGTAGCCACTAAAACCAATATATATATATATATATATATATATATATATATATATATATATATATATATATATATATATATATATATATATATATATATATATATATATATATATATATATATATATATATATATATATATATATATATATATATCAATGTGCAATAAACATTCAACCACTTCTGTGAAGACATGTTTCACTTTCGCGTGTTATACCGATTCCTACATCAGGGATCAACCACAATTTTTTCTAAGAGTGTAGGTTTCGCGGCACGCGCATGAGGCCCGACGCTGGGATTCTCTCGTGCTCGGGACATGTGTGCGTGGCAGGTCCGGGTATCGAAACCACTCGCGACGTCTTACTGCATGTTCAAGCAACAAGCGACACACACTACCATCAAGCGTTGAGCTTCCGCGGCATCATTGCGAAAGCTTATTAGGTAGTGGTCACGAGTATACTATACAACAACATATAAGGCTACCTCGCCCCTTCGTTCAATATCTGAGGTGTAAGCTGAGCTGCGCCGTGCCTGACTTGTCAAAACCACCTCATTTCCCACTGGCGACAAGACGGATGGGAGGTGGGACGTGCCATCTGTCTATAAGGACTTTCATATTTCTGCCCAGTCGAGCCCACGTTTCAAATAGTGCTTTGAAACAAATGGATGTTCCGCATACGGTACGAAAAACTTTATTTAAAGATCCTGAAAAGTACTATACCCCTTAGGGCGACACCGCGGGGCGCTCCCACGTGGGGAGAGTGAGGCCTATAGCCTTACCGCCGCATCGCAGGCTTTCTGGACAGCCCAAAGTGGATGTTGATATTTCGAGCTCTTGAGGGCCGAGCTCCATTTCTGCTCTGTGAGGCCCTTTTCGCCACGTAACGAGGGGCGCCGCCAAAGCATGTGCTCTCGATCGCACGTTCCCCCGCAGCGAGGGCACGGCGAGCTGAAGTCAGTTGGGAATAGGAAGGACATGAAAGCGAGATTCGGATACGAATTAGTCTGGAGCATCTTAAGGGTCATCGCCTGTGGTCTCGTGAGCTTTTTGTGTGGTGGAGGAAATACTCTTCTTTCCAGATAGAAGTGTTTCGTGAATTCATTAAATCTGAACAAAGTGACTCGGAACTCTTGGACCCCAAACTGTGACAAGGCTTTGCTCCTCCTGCGCGGACAGTTAGTACGCGCGCCTGGGCGTGGGCGATGTCGTTGATGTTGGTGAGTGAGTCGAAATTTCGGCCAAGGTGTGCCGGGAGCCGAGTCATCGTGTGCATAGTTATTGCCCTGTTCTTCAGAACGTTATGGGCCTCTTTTGCTATGGAGCCCATATCTGAATGTCCATTACCTCAATTCAATTGTTTTTCATGTTTTTTTTTGGAGAGAAAGCAATCTATTCTGTAATCTCACCGCTTGCTACGCCTTAAGCTCACATCAGTACCTCCTGTATTATGATCAGCAATATATTTAATGTGCGCAAGCGTACGGTGCTCGATTCAAAACACACTGAACAGGCGTTTTGCTCTAACCAAAGTACGTTGCTCTCTCCTCTAGCGACTAATTTCATCCACGTACTCCCTTTAATACCAAGTGGTTCATAGTTGAAAAGGATCGATTACAGAATGTACATTGAGGGAAGACATTAACCTTTGCTCCGAGCAAGAAGAACAATATCATGTTTTACTGTAGGAGTACAATTTCGTAAACATAGCCAGTGCGCAGTCAGCCAGTCTACAACAGACTGCACATATTTATTTAAAGTATTGCAACAAACGCAACTGAGCCAAATGTAGTAAGATTGACGCCACCTCCTGTGCTATTTATATAGAATCGCACGCCCGTTTTTCTAACGTATACTTATTTCAAAAGTATGCTAACCTGGGTTACTTTGTACATACTTACGGGAACATAAAGAAGCATAATCACTCATTGGTTATAAGGTTTATTACAATACATGTAAAGGAAGATTAAAGCATCGACATGCTCACAAGCATAACAGTGGAAAAGGTGTTGTCGTCCTGCGATATACGACGTTTCTTCTGAATCTCTTGTAGAATTAGGTTTACCGACAACACGTCGTAAAATAAGCTCGCGTGCCCCTCCTTTCAGAAAAAAAAATGTAGTTGAAATTCGAGTACACTTACGCACACTTAGCAACTCGCCCAATCAGACATTCTGACACAAGCCGAGTACGTTTAATACTAGCATGGCAGCGTGGCTTTCCTGGCGAAAGTGGAATACGCTGCGGCTTTAAGCTGCAGCACGCGATAACAAGCGACGGTGAGGTTCTTCTTTTTCTCCATCTCTCTAAAGGTGATCGCACGCTGTTTTATAACTCCTATTCAACGCCACGAAAGTTCCGCTGAATTCACCTCCGACATTTAACCTACACCGAGCGAGTATATAAGAGCAAAACGAGACAAAGGAAAAGAAGGACGGGCGATTACCACGATTTCTCCGGACAGAAGGGCACGCGTCTCTCCCGCGCGGGCCCGCACTGGTGGCTTCTGCAGGCAGCCGTGCGTGTGTGGGTCTTCACCGTCGTCATCCTCGTTCGCGGCCGTGTGGAGTCTCTCGTTAGGTGGATTTACGGCCGTCGCGGACGGGCATATTGAAGAGGCCCCACGGAGAAGAGCCTCTTAGCCGCGCAGCCGACGACCCAGATGAGCGCCATTACGACACCAGCGCCGGCTCGACGAAGGCTAAAGGATGAAGGCGCCGGGCGGCACCCGTTTCTGCCCGTTTCTCATTGCGATTTGCGCACGGCGTGCATACAGAAACCGACCGCTAAAGGACCGGCTTCTGGCTCACCTGGGAGTATTTCTCGGGCTGTCGCGAGTGCAAGTGCGGTGGCGCGGCTTGAGCTCCGCGCAATAAATTCAGCCACCGCTGCCATCTCAAACTGCATCGCTCCTCCTCGTTACTCTGTTTTTACTGTCGTTCTTTCTTTTTTTGCCGTTGCCTTCGCCAATATCATCTATGTTATTAGGGCGGGACTTTTGTTCGGTTTGGCTTTAATAGCACCTCTGTGACTGCCGCTAGAAAAACACAGAGTGGAACGTGAGATGAAGAAGGAAATCCATAGAATGCCGTGTTCGTGTGAGACTACCTCGAGCTTGGGGAAGGGATAAGGTGACTGAGAAAAGGGACAGATAAGCACAATATTAACGAGCCTCTCCGCCTCAAATTCCGCTTCAAATGTTTCAGTGATCCACAACTGCAAGTGAAAGCACAGTATGAACGGTACCCAGCCTACAGATAGCTCTTTGTTCAATCTCTCCATTAGCCTTGGCTATATATTTTGTGACGGGCTTAAGGGACACTGCAGAGCCCACCCAGTTTCTTATATACAACGAGTTATGCGAGTATATATTTCGCTCGAACATAAAGCGCTCTTGTGGAGCCTGTAGATACAGGTGTATACGCTCCACCTGAGCGCTTGGTGTTGTTAAAGTGTTCTCATAACAACACTTATTTTTCTGCGGCGGAGCGAGGTTTTTGGGCGTTCCTATGTTGTTGCAGCCGGGCTTTAATCTCACCTCGCTGACATCTTCGGATTAATAGCGAAAGCTTGATGGCGAGGGGGCACTTTGCTAAAATTAATGTCGAAGCGTGGTTTGTCCGACCTCCGAAAGGATAACAAAGACTGAGGGATGAGGATCGCGGAGAGAACGGTGCTTGGTCTGCCGCTGGGACACGGTGTATTTGCATTGCTTTGAAACTCGAGTGGTTTCATCGGAGTACTTAGCGGGAAGACTACGTGTATGACGGCTATTTCACTTCAAACCGAGCCAAGCCACGATAGGATGGGTTGCCAATCTTGCTCTCATTGAAAAAAAAAAGAAAAAAAGAGAGAAACCTTAAAAGACGCTTGTCCGCAATAATCCCGTTGATATTTTTGGTCATACATCTCAAAATCGTAAACGGCCTGTGCACGAGTTTTTATAGTCTGAGTGGCCATAAACGTCGTGCAGTATTTGCTTTCTTTATTAGGAGCGAAAAACAATGATTTGAAGTCTACACAGAAAGAAGAGCGATAGGCATTTTATACAGTGTGTTTTGGGAAATGTGTTAGAAAATCATAAAACACAGATGGCAAGATATTTGCGCACTTTTTGCGAAATGGCTTTGATCATAAGAACTTTAAAGGGGTCCAGATCAAAGTTTGAACAGGGATTAACTAAAAAAGGTGAATTGACTCGGAAACTTGAACAGTGAGCCGATCCAACCTAATGGGAGAATGGAAATATTTTATACTGGGAATATTTTATACGGCGCTCGCAATTCAGTGCGCTTTGTGCGCTCGCGGATCGTCGACAGATCTCGTTACTTTTCGAGAATATTAGACGCTACCGTATCCCGCGCTCAGCGCCCGTGCGATACTGTTAAAAAATTGCAAGTGTGTACTCCTATGATTCAGGCGTCATGTCGGGTTAACGTCAATTGCGATTCCAGTGTTGGCTCCGCTTATATAACAGTCAAATAAACATTACATATGTACTCCTATATATGACTCATAGAGCTATATTCAAGCTTGCTCGACCCCGAAGGAATACGCTAACGAAAGATAGTCACATGTCCACCTTGGTGGAACAGTGGCTACGGTGCTCGGCTGCTGACCCGAAGGTCGCGGGTTCGATCCCGGCCGCGGCGGTCGCATTTCGATGGAGGCGAAATGGTAGAGGCCCGTGTACTGTGCGATGTCAGTGCACGTTAAAGAACACCTGATGGTCAAAATTTCCGGAGCCCTCCACTACGGCGTCCCTCACAATCATATAGTGGTTTTGGGACGTAAAACCCCAGATATTATTATTATTATTAAAGATAGTCACATCGTCGCAACATAAAGTGCACTTCGTTTCGATAAAACTGACGTCTGTGCTTCAACCTGAGTGCTCACGTTACGTCAGACCATAAGTTACCGTGTAAACGGCCAGTGTAGTCGACGTGTCTGGTAAACCCACGATGCGAACACAGCTACTCTATTTACAAAAACGCGTCGAACGCCCTCGCAACGGCTGGCTCAAATCCCCCCCAAAACAAAAACAAAAAAAATGTGGCATTGATAGCTACTGGCTGACTGCTCAGCACGAAACTGATTCCCACATTGCGTGGGATTTTCCGAATTTTTTTACGATAGTGCAGCTGCAGGCTTAGAAGGTAATTATATAAATTACTACCTCAAATATTTTAAGCATTCAGGAAGCTGTAAGGCATAAGTGCCTGAATATTTTGATCCGAAGTACAAAGAGATAAGCAACGTGATCGATGCGCGGTAGAAAACAAGGACGATAAGCAGACGGGGACAAGCGCAGACCCCCCCGCTCGTCCGCAGACTCCCCGCCGGGGGACAAGCGCAGACCCCTGAGCTTGTCCCCGTCTGCTTGTGGTCCTCGTTTTCTACCGAGCAGAATACATCGATCATGAATCATCAACTGGTCCAGTCGCCCACTTTGATTAGATAACCAACGTTTTTTGCTATTATTTGACAAGAAAAACGCATGCGCAAATCACGGAGAGGCAAATACGTTAAAACGAAAATAAAAGGAACACAGCAGGATCTGTGGGCGTGTCCCGATTTCGACCGGTGCTAAATGTTGTACGAGACTTTAAGCAATGATCAATGTGAGCCAAAATCCCTGCTCCCTCTCTTGATCACTTCCCTTTATCCAAAAGAAAAAAAGTGGATGTACTGCAACACAGATAACGTGGAAGAAAGCTTAGAGTGATTCAGACTAATGAAAATAGCTTTACCGAGGAGACTGCGCTCAGACGTGCACACCCGACTGCCTCGCCGATGCGGTCATTTGTGCGCGCTTCCCGTTGTTTGGGCGATCGACTAAAGTAGTAGACGGGACAGGCGCCAATTCCGTCTACTCCTTTAGTACATCATCCAAACATTGTGAAGAGCGCACATTTGTAGGTATAAATTACATTGAAAGCATGCGAGACCCGAGAGCTGTATACCTTGGAATCACCAAGACTCGTGTAAATAACGAATAACGAATAAACATAAGCTGATCAGGTGGCAAGCTACCACCATAGTCTCCTCTGTTGCAACCCATTTATAACAGCCAATAACAATAATTAACTTCTCAGGTCTTACGTTCCATAACCAGGATAGGATTATGAGGCACGCCGTAGCAAGCGACTCTACCTGAGGTTCGGCAACCTGAGGTTCTTTTACGTGCACCTCTATCTAAGCACACCACCGTAATGCGGCCGGGAATCGAACCCGCGCCCTTGAGCTTAGCAGCGCGACGCCATGCTAAACTAGCACGGGGGGGTTCTGTTTACAACAGTTAAATGTAAGTTACAACAGTTAAACATTTTTACCCTGTATCATACCACCACTTGATTGATGTCTCCATTGTGTATTACTAATAATAATTGCGGATGTTTTACGTGCCAAAACCACGATACGACTATGACGCACGCCGTAGTGCGGAAGTCCGGAATAATTTTGACCATCTAGGGTTACTTAATGTGCACCTAAACCTAAGCACACGAGTAATGTTTGCGTTTCGCTCCCATCGAAATGGGGCCGCCGTGGCCGGGAATGCACACGTGTTTACGAAAAAGGAGAGACAGGAACAAAGTTTCTACCTTCTAAACATTCGTGCACAGTAAAAAGCCTTCTAAATGGAACCTTATCAACTTGCAAACACATCAATATTTAAAAGCTCATATTTCGCGCCTGTCTCGTCCAAATGAGTCTCCAGCGTCGGAAGGGGCCCGTGACACCTGGAGCGCACTGGAAGCGCTGAAAAATAGTAACCTTGGAGACGCGAAACTGTGTCACCTGAGGTAGGATTCGGAATAGTAGTCGAAAAACGCCGAGTTGGCGCTGCATTTATGCTGCCTAGCTCTACAGAGTCCCTATAGCATCGGCGGACCGTTGCGCCGCGGAGCGGATTACATACATATCTACACAGCGGGTGTTCACTGCACGCTGAGGAATTTCACGGAACGTTCCGCTATACGTATTCGTCATACTTGACTGAAAGGCAAATCGAAAGTTCTAGATTTATAGCGTCTTAGCGCAACGCAAAGCATCGAAGGATATGCAAAACCCCCCTACCCTGCTTGCGTTATTCTGTTAAGCAGTTTCGGCTATTTTGTACTCCGGGCGGCTAGCGTACGCTAAGTTTTGCGTAACTCTAACACGCTCAGCCTAAAGCTCTCGAATATCTTACGACAAGGACGTTTTTCCTCCGAAACTATCCTCTTTGAACTTTCCAAGCATCATATGAGAAAAAAAAAGCATGAATACATTTGTAGAATGCACAACGTTTTCACTGCGGTTGCAAGTGCTGTTCGCAATATATTGCACGCGTGGTGGTGCAAGCTGTCAGAGGAGCCGCGAAGGGGAGTTGTTTGTTGGCGCGGGTGTGGCCTTCTGTCGACATTCTCTTGGTCAGTTGTCGCCAACGTTCTTTGAATGCGGCCCTACGCTGGCGCCATAAAGGGTGTGTCGATCTTAATTACGGCGTTCGCGGTGCACCCTAATCGCGTGAAGGAGCCCATTAGTCTGAAATACTTTGCGACACGTCCCATGTGACGACCACTGAGATCCTTTAATTCGTAAAGCCAGGAGTTCTGATGAACACTCGTGTAACTTTGGAAACTGGAACTAGAGCCAAAAATGAAAAAAAAAAAAAAAGAACTGGAATAGACAGGCCCGTCTCTCCCACTTATCTACGCTATTTGCAGGTTCCAATGATAAACGGAAGTTCCTCTGTCCTCCTGCTTTATAGAATTAAATGCGCGTGTGGGATACGTCGGCGTTCGGATAATGGCATTAACCGATTTTCATTAAGCATTAAAATAGCAAAACCTATGTCTTATAAAGTCATTGCATTTTTGCACTTTAGAAATATTAAAGATAAAGAAGAGAAGGAAAAAGATCACAGATAACGAAAAGAATTAGCGCAGCTTGCACTAAGTAGCGCAAGGCTGAGCCCCAGCGTAGCTCGTGGGCACCTGGCTAGTCCTGGCTTGGCTAGGCTTTTACCCTCCCACCTGTCTCTTTCCCACCCCTTTGCTATACTATGCTATACACGGCTGTGCTTGATCTTCTTTTTCTATCTTTTTTTTTTTGCGTCTGTTTCTATATCTTTCTCTCTCTGTCTTTCTACCTTTTTCTCACTTTCTCCCCCCTTCTCTCCGTTTCTCTCATCCTATCTCTTTTTCTCTCTCTGTACTCGTTCTACCCTCCTCCTTCCCCTCACCCTCACTTAACAACAGCGGAGTTGTTAAGACACTCGCCTAATATACCCCTGTCACACGTGGCAACTCAAGTGCACTTTGAGCGAGTGCGCTTCGCCGCGAGTGTCATTTGCACGCTGTCACACGAGAAAGTTTCCTGTCACTCGCTGCAAAGTATACTTGCCGGCAAATGCGTTCGCCAACCTCACTTCGCTGCGACGGAGTGCGTAGCCTCGGTAGCAGTGGCTTGTACATAAATACGCTATTGCATAAACGGCGCTCATAGTATTTTTAAACCATTGTTCTAGTTATTAGGAATACTGCTATGTATTAAAACAAGTCATACTACAACAAAAACCCTTGCTACTCTCGCCCTCGGGCAGTTTGCGGCCACGTCCGCTAGGGGGGATGCGGGAGCACATGCCGTGTAATGGCCGCGTCCGTTGCGTTGTTTACTTCCTTGCGCACTTTCACATGTGTAGGTCAGTCGTTCTCTAGTCATCTGCGATGGCGTGTGCCACTGGTGCTACCTTCACGAAGACAACGTGGTCCGACGCTGTGACACGGGCGCAAAAATAACAAATATATGTTGCGCTACTAATCCGCCAATTTGTCACTGTTATCACTTCCAAAGTACACTTCGCTTTCTCGTGAAGCAGCGCACCGCCAAAGTGACACTTTGTGAGCGTAAGTGCACTCGCTCAAGGTGCACTTAAGTTGCCACGTGTGACAGGGGTATTAGGATCGTGGGTATGCGGGTTCGAATCTCGCCTCGCCAAGAACTTTTTTTCGCCAAGAATTTTGGCTTTCTCTATCTTGCTTTCTTTTTGTTCTCTCTCTCTCCCTCTGTCTTTCTTTTTGTATTTCTTTTTCTCTCTCTCTGTACTCGTTCTCTCGTACGTAAGAGTTATTGCATCCCACACCAGAAATATCGGGGCACTTGTTATGGGTGCGAAGCAGAAGAAGAAGAAGATGATGAGAGCGCGTGCAGATTCATGATTATGATAATTTTCTATCTACGACGCATGGCCAACTTCGAGCATAACAACTCTGCCGTAATAAAAGAAATGAAAAGGTAATTATTTACGCTTTACATCTAGTTAAAAAAAATAGAAAGCCTCAACGTGACCTCACGTTAGCTAACAAAACAAGGCAGATTCCAACGCTATCGCTCATACTTCATGAAACTCAATACTTGGCACTATGCCGCAGTTGAACATTAAACATGTTCTATGTTTGCCCAGAGGCAAAGAGTACCGTGTCAAAGGTAAGAACAAAAGTATTTCGCGGTACTTGAAACGTGGACGTCCCGACGTGGGGGAGACCCGAGTCCGGGCCACCATAACCCGCAGGACAATAAATAAAATTTTAGTAGCCAACCAACTTGAAAACGAATTTCAGTAGTAGAACCTTTCCACCTGACCGTGCCGGCCACTTGCCAGGGAAACACGCATACTGTACTCGCATCTACTTGTGAATGAGTAACAAGAACTTGTGGAGCTTTCTCCACAAGTTCTCCGCCTAACGTGGCCGCATTCCGCTATATGCGTTTGCACTCGCCGGTATATCAGACGCCATAGGCAAGCCGCAACAAGCGTCGTGTTTTTCTGTGTTGGCTAGCCATATTTCCACGTTGCCATCAATCGGCGTGGGAGCACGTCTACCATGTCAACAAGATTGGTTTTATACTTCAAAATCGAAAAACACACATCGAGTCGAACAGCGGGTCGGAAACAGCATTTTGATATTCTAGAAATTCAAATTCTGGGGGGCGTATTGCCAACAAACGGCGGTAGTGCATGACTATAGGTCTGAGGCTTCGAAGTAATTTATACCATGACGGGTTCTTTAAGGTTAGCTTGAATTTATGCACGCGAATGCTATTTTCTTTTATTTTACAATTTCATTACGTTGTCCGTGCAAGAGAATCAAAACCATGACGTCGTATTCTGCAGCCAATAATAATAATAGCAATATAAAGAAATGAGGCGCGTGAAAGCTGTAGCTAATGAGCAACTATGGGAGGTAGGGCGATACGGACATCAAAAAAATACAAATAGCGCCAGTTCTCCAGCTTGATTATATTATCACCTTAGGTATCCATAAGAAATGTACGATTTCGCACATCATGGGGAACGTGACTAACGCATCGGTATCTCAGAATTGTTCCATATATAAGGAAGCGTGATCGATTACCTTAATTAGTATCATACATATGTGTTATATTTTCCCAGCAGCGAGCAATCACACTTACACAAAAATTATGCCTCTTGTTTTTTTTCTTCTGCAATAAGTAGCTGATGACCCACTTATCATGGCTGAAAACCTCGTTTGCTCGAGCCCGCGAGGTTTAATTATTTGGAGACGTTTTTACAGCGCCCAGTCGCAGTTTCGGTTTCTGGGACCGCCGAAAAAAGGCGGCGCCAAGTTTTTTTTTCTTTTTTCTGTCTTTCTTTTTTTTTTTTTTTTTTTTTTTTTTTTTTTTTTTTTTTTTTTTTTTTTTGTAAACGCAGCTGGCTACGTGACCACACGAACTGGTGAAGCGCGCCGTGTTGGTAATAGCGGCCGAGAGCACACACACGGAGCACGGCAGCCAACACAAACTCGTGACGTAGGTTGCGTGTGTCTATGCGTGCGTGCGGGCGTGTGTGTGTGTGTGTGCGCGCGCACGTCTGTGTGTGTGTGTGTGTGTGTGTGTGTGTGTGTGTGTGTGTGTGTGTGTGTGTGTGTGTTTGTGTTTGTGTGTGCGTGTGTCTATGCGTGCGTGCGGGCGTGTGTGTGTGTGTGTGTGTGTGTGTGTGTGTGTGTGTGTGTGTGTGTGCGTGCGTGTGTGTGTGCGTGTGCGTGTGTGTGTCTGTGTTTGTGTGTGTGTGTGTGTGTGCGTGTGTGTGTGTGCGCACGTGTGCGTGTGTGTGTGTGTTTGTGTGTGTGTGTGCGTGTGTGTGTGCGCGCAAATGTACAGATACATTACTCAAGGATTGAAAGGCCAAAACTTAAGGCTAAATAATGCACATACTTTCGTTTCCAGCGTCTTCGGTTCGTGTCATATCGGCATAATTTTGACGCGAACCCTTACATCAGAGCCAGTATTACCTTTAGCGTTCATATTCGTAGCGACATGACGCGGTTATCTTGTTATACTAAGAAAACATAGGTGTCTCGTCCGTGAGGACTCTATGTACACACATCTGCAAATGCGCAGATAACGAGTGTGTATCTCTACAAATCTGCCTGGCAAGTTGTCTGGCCTTCTGTAATATAATGCCAGTACTCCATTTACAAAAAAGAAAAAAAAAAGGGGGGGGGGGGGGGGGGTAGGGGTGCTTACTTCACACTTTGCAAGCTCGATAATCGTCCGTTCTCAGATATGGAGTTTATCTGAATGCGATCCGCGGCATCTCAGAGGCTGGTGTTGCTGTGCGGAACTCTGACGTTCCTCGTTGGATCGTCGGACGCGGCTGCTGCTTTTCGATTAGGGCAACATGCAAAAACGCTCGTGGGCGTTAGGTGCACCTTGCATAATCTGCATGTGTTAAAAATGAATCCGCAGTCCCCCCGCTACTGTACGCCTCCTAATCCGATTGTGGCTCCGGAGCCAAAAACCACAAAGTTTAATAAAGTTAGGAAGTTATCAGATTACCCGTATCGAAAGACATCAACGCGAGTCGCTTTATAAAGGCACTGAAACATTGTTTAAAACACAAAAGAGAAACGTACTGAGCCTGTGGGCACCAACGTGCGAGCGAAGCTTCGTGAAGGCGGAAGCCTACACAATCTCGCGTAGAGAACGCGCTCTCTCTTTCTCTCTCTCCGGCGGCTTTTAAAGCCTTCTGTTTCCCCCCCTTCGTGTGCTCGTTAAGCGATGGCGTTACTGCAGGCGCATGTATGGTTATTGAGAGGATTTCCTTCTTAGGGCCTGTTAAAGCGGTAACATTCCTTGGCGACTAACCCTGGAAAACTGGAGGGAAAACCATGTTAATACCGTGAAAAGCCGTGACACATCGGACGAAAACCACCGCATTCAGCATGATATGGCCGATGGCAACTTGTGACACATTGCTTCCTATATGAATGCAGTGGGCTCTACAGGAAATGCAAAGGGAAGCCTATGCCATGCCGGGGTGGGCCTACTTGAAATTTCTGGGTGTTTGGTGGGGCACAACATCTGGAGCTTGGCCAACTTGAAAAAAATTGAGGGTAGGCCAGCTTGAAAAACTTGGGGATGAGTCGAAATAAAAAATCCGGTGGTGCACCAACTTGAAAAATTTGGAAAGTGGAAACTTGGAAAATTATGGGGCGGGCCAAATGAAAAATTTGCACCTGGCCATGAGACATGTAATCCGTTATGATAGTGAAAAAATAATGGCATAATGCTAAAAAAGAGGTGTGGTGCGGCAAGAAAGCGCGTGTGCGGCACAGATGATCGGTTTAAAAAAGGTTTGTATTAAAGTCCCTAGATTTACTTCAATTCGTTCTTATGCAGCGACAACCATTACGACAACCAAACGAATCTCATTGGGTAACGCTCGTTTTTGGTAGCCATGGTTCTTCCTAACGCTTTGTAAATTTTCTAGGTTAGGAAGAACATGGCGCAGACGCCGGCTGCGCGTGAGAAAAGGTTGGGAGAGGAGGGACTTGTCGCTGCTTAGGTAAAAGTGAAAAATCTAGGGACGGTTAGTTTATATGTATTCAAGATTGAAATACCACAGTTGTACAGGTGACGGCACACCACAGGTAACATCACACGTCACGCCATCACTCAACGCTGCGCACTCGTATGGGTGCGCTACACATCCCACCATGTGCCCCTTGGAAGGCACGCCAATGTTTACACATTCTTAGACAACCCCTGAGGATGTTCAGAATAACTTTTCAAAATGTAATCCAGTGGCTAGCTGTCGCTAGGTGACAGCCAATAGATTTCAGCCATCGGACGATCGGTTGGGGCCATCGCTTGAGGGTGAGCACGACTTCGCACATGCATACACACACCTACACTGTAAACGCAAACTAGCCGAATTGGGCGTTTTAAGGGCTTAATACTACCTTCATTTGGGACCGTACTCCCTTAGGGAGTATTAAGATCGGTGTAATAAAGTTCTGCGTCCTCAATTTTACTTCCTTGAGAAATTATGGGGATAAAAGGTGGAAGAAAGGAGGTAAATTCACGATCTGACGCCATTTTGTCAAATGGAGTTCAAGGACAGAAAACTCCTATTTCACTTTCTCGGGCATATCTTCCCTTTATTTTATCCGAAGCTGTAGTGCCTTCAGTGTTGGCGGGCATGTATGCAACGGCGCGGGCGAAAGAAGTGTTTCTCAAAGTGCTAAATAAATTCATGAACGTGCTAATCAACGATTTCTTCGTCTCGTCGACTGATACACATTGTTGTACGGAATGCACACTACCACTGGGCTCAGGCTCACGAGGCATTTCGACCACAGAATAACTTCGCTTATGTTGTTTTACCATCAAATCGAAGTTAAACTAAAAGTAGGAGCGTGTACACCCTCGATGTGGCCTATCGGCACAGCACGCACACTCAGTATACCCTTTTGGATGACGAATTGGGCAGAGGCGGCGTGCCTCAACGCACGGAATAAGATCCGGTGTTCAAAAATCCCGGCGCAAAAAAAAAAAAGAAAAACAAGAGAAACGAAAGAAAAAACGCGACTCTCCTCAAGCGGCTGCTCTGAAAGGGACGAAGCGAAAAAAAATGCCCTTGACCTTCGAACGGCGGCGATAAGAGAGGAACCATCGCAAGCATGCGCGCGCGGAGTGGAAAAAAGAAAGCAAAAAAGAAAGAAACGCGGGAAGAGAGCCGCGAGAAACGCGAGAAGTTCCGAAATGACAGCGAATACTACCGCAGGCTGGCCCCAGCGGCGTGCGCGAGTGATAGCGAAGCGAAGCAGTCATGGGATAACGTCGGTTTTGTGAAGGACGCCTTTCAACTACCCTGCTATGCGTCGATCATGTGTGCACATTTCATGCCGGCAGCCTTACTGTGTTCTCGTCGCGGGACGTGAAATGTGTGGTTTGACGACAGTGCAACATGCACTGCGTGTGCAATGGTGTGGCAATGGCCCGGTGACTCAAGCGAGCAGCAGCTGATGGGCGCGCCGCGTTCGCGGCACATTCAGGGACACAAATGGTACGTAATACTTATGTTTCCTCTCTTTGCGCGTCCTTGTCGCTTGGGCAGCAGCAGGTGCTGTTCTGCACACTGCGTCGCGTCAAAAGTGCAATGAAACGCGAAAAAAGAGAGGCCATTAATCTCACATAACAACGATGTGTGATACGTGTTTCGAATTGGCTGACCGCTTGACGTGGCCAGCCAATTCAAGCGAGTGCGCCTTAAAACTGAATGTTTGTACGACATAATTTCCTTGCTTGCGATAAAGCATGAATGAAGCAGTGCTTCCAGGGAGTATACACTTAAGCAACAACAAAAAAAAGACAGCTGTTATCACGCTGTCATGTGGTAAAGCGTGCATTAAGGCCAGATTTGTTTTCTATTTATTCTGTTGTCGTGCGCAGATTATGAGCAAGTAAGAATACTTTTTGACGACAATTTTGCCTTGGACACTTTGTCCGTCTCCTACACAAAAAGTTAAATTGCATATCAAGGCGCATTGACATCATGAGCTTGTATACATTTAGCTAGAAAGAATAAGTCATGTTAATGGCACATTATGATGGCCATATGATGTGTAACACATGTGCTTAGTTACAGTGTGTTTGCTGAAGCACATGCATTTTATGGTATGGTCAATTCATTAGTCACATATCAGCACTAGAACTTGCCAAGGTTACATGTGCATATTTATGGAATTTAGGAGATGTGTCACTTGTGCAAGGCTAATTTAATCACATTGGTATAAGTCAGTTGAATCTGTTGAACCTCGTTGTTGAATCACCTTGTTCCTTCCCTCTGGTTATTTTGTTTTACTTTTTGTTGCCATAGTGTTTATGATCAGCACACAGTATTCTGACTGTTGACACAATTTCTGACAAGGTAAACAGGCTGGTACTTTGTCCACGTCTTCTATTGTCGTCATTACAAGTGCACTGTTTAATTTTGCCATGAATCAATACCAAGTCGCCCAATCTTCAGTCCTAAACAGAACAGCTGTGGTTGATGAAGAAGCTAGTGTTGCATGTGTTGTAAGTGATAACTGTTGGTGCGTAACGTCCCAAAAGCACCATACGATTATGAGAGACGCCTTAGTGGAGGACTTCGGAAAGTTAGACCGCCTGGGGCTCTTTAACACGCACCTAAAGCTAAGTACGTGGGCCTCAAGCAGTTACGCCTCCATTGAAATCCGTTTAACTCCAAGGTTAATCATACTAAAATTTGCACCCCTTTACACTACAATGCTAACTTCACTGACAGCCATAGCTCGGCACACTCACTCATGAGTGCACTCAACTCACACTCACTCGCACTCATTTGAACGTGGTGAGTTGAGTATGAGTGAGTACTCATGCGTGTGAGTGGACGTGAGTGTGAACGTGAGTGTGAACGTGAGTGTGAACGTGAGTGAGAACTCATGAGTGTGAGTGGTCGTGAGTGTGAACGTGAGTGAGTACTCATGAGTGTGAGTGGACGTGAGTGTGAACGTGAGTGAGTGCGAAGGCTGAAAAAATTGTGATGAGTGAGTTTGAGTGAGTACTCCCATAAAATGCCGACCTATGGAGCTCGGCATACTCACTCATTAGTGCACTCAACTCACACTCACACTCATTTGAACGTGGTGAGTTGAGTATGAGTGAGTACTCATGAGTGTGAGTGAACGCGAGTGTGAACGTGAGTGAGTACTCATGAGTGTGAGTGGAGGTGAGTGTGAACGTGAGTGAGTACTCATGAGTGTGAGTGGACGTGAGTGTGAACGTGAGTGAGTGCGAAGGCTAAAAAAATTGTGGTGAGTGAGTTTGAGTGAGTACTCCCTTAAAGTGTCGACCTATGCTGACAGCTAAAACTACTTGAATGATGGTACACAGGACAAAAGTACACTTCTGGTGCTGTTTCGCATTTTATTGCAGTTGTGTACTTTTTGCCCTCTGTACTTTAAGTGAAAAGTTCACAAGAAACTACTTAGCAGCATCTCACTATTGCATTTGTTTTGTGTTCTGTTTAAAGGTCTGCAATAGTATAGTCAAGTGTGAGTCTTTGCCAAGACATTCATATTTCTGGATATGGAAAGCTTAATGGACTTCTATTATTTTCAGGAAGACATTTCTGGCAAAGCTGCAAGACTTACTCACCCACTTGTTTGTGTACAAGACACTGTATTTTGGGAACACTCCCCTGTGCCTCACTCTACACTAACGAGGACCTGAAGTGTAATGCAAACCACAGAAAGATATACACACTTAGTGCAAAAAAATTACAAAAATAAAGAACCATGCACTCACAGAATGAGTATGAACGTGACTAAAAACGCCATACCCGTGTTAAATTTCAGTTGCTAATACTGTGTTGTCCTGTTCCCTTCATTTCTATTTCTATGTGTGTTGCTGTTTTGTTTTCACACTTTAACTATGAACTCAATTCCTGACTGCTTTACAGGCTCTATAGATTCGTGGTCAAATTCTATTCAACCACATCCAATATGCCAGGCCACCAGCCACTACTTGTAGGAAATTTTTAATTTTAGGCATGTGATTGCCTAATTCCAAGTTGACTTTGCAGTCATGGTAGTGGTATTAACTTTCAATGTGGTAATTATGCACATGCCATGAAGTGAGGAATTAAAGATGAAGAACTTATTAGGTTGCAGATGACAGTGGCTGGCATGGGAATATTGTAAACATAACTGTAGTAATTATGTATGATAGAAGTATTGGTATATTGCAGTTGTGTGATAATGACGACAAATTCCCAAGTATATTTCTAGAAAACTGCGTTCATTTTCAGATATTTGTGAGTAAGTATGTGCAGCCATATATGAATGCGATGTTGTCATTTTGCTGGCATGGCTCAACGCCTTTACAAATTGTGGTAAGTGGATCTACAATCAACACCACAGGTCTATTTTGGACTTTTCTGCAGGAAACAAAACTGTATGATGATGTGTGACATGTTTTGATGCCATAGGGCAAACTAATTCAATTAAAATCTACAACACGCCTCCCTGCATGGTTGCATATTTTTTAAAAAGTAATGCTAGCCTTAATATGCTAGCTTAGTTGCCTTCATGTGCAGGCTGACACCAAGTTCCTTGTAGATCCCATTTCCCTGGATTGTGTTTACATACTAGCACTGTGAAGTGCACATGTCAGTGTGCATTATGATGAGATTTGCCACACTACTTTCATGTTGCTTTACTGTTGTGAATTATATATGGTGCTTGGGCTGTACTGTATACGTTCTTAGTGTTTTGTATTGGGTGTAGGTTCTGTGCAAGAAGATGGAAATATACATATGCTTACACTGACATGAGAACTGCTACTGTTTTGATTCCAATAAAATATTGCGAACACTGTTTTTCTTATCATTCTTATCACAGCTGTTTCATTGAAGAAGACGGCAATACTCCATTTTTTATTCTTGCTACATCATCTGTGCAAGAGGAGTGCCACATACACATGGACTTTCACAAGGGCGAAGTGCATGTGCATTAACTTTTTTTATTTAACGGGAGACCTGTCACCGCTAATTTGTGGTGGTTGTACTTGACATTGGGGCATGCTTACGCATTTGCTTTAATGCATTTGTGTGATGTTTAACAATGAAGGTTAATTAGTAAGATTGTAGGTAGTCGTTGTAGTAAGATTGTAGGTAGTAAGATTGTAGGCGAGGGCGTTGTCTCTTTGTTCTCTCTTCTTCATTACAGTAGTAAGATTGTTGGTAGTCTCCGAGTGTGAAAGCGACTAAATACTGAATTTGAGTTAGAGAATCACTGTGTGCCCCGCGAAAGTGCGAGTTGCGAATAAGTGCTAATTGTGGATATAGATTATCGTTCAGCTAATCTGAAGTCGCTGCTGCACCTCCGTTTGGCTCGTGAGAGTACGCGCGCAATAAATGCACTTATTGTAGGCGCGTTACAATGTCCTTGTAACTCATGCATCTGCATAGGCGTGCACACGGGGGGGGGGGGAGAGTCTGCCCCGTGCATTGACTTAATAGGGAGGGTGGGCGCAGCGACGAGCCTTCGTCCCCTCCCCCCCTTCCACCTGAAGAGGCACCCTGCGCACGCTTGTGGGCATCTGCGTGAGTAACTTTTATATGCTATGGGAGTCGTAGCGGTGAGCGCGCCGGTGGATGACGAGAACGATGGACACAGGCACGCTCGCGGCTCGCGCTTAGGGGCCGCTGACAGTGTTTTGAAATGATAAAGATGTGTTGCTCAGTGTTTCGTCCTCGTCTCTGAGGGCTTCCGTGCGGCAGGGAGGCACACACCCCATCAATGAAAACACAGGCGGTCATAAAGCTCAGAACACGCCGCTGCCATGGGACGCGTGCAGCTCGCGGCAGAAACAACGAAAATAGCTCCACATCATACGTCCATGGAATGCACATATGTTCGGCCGTCTGAGGATATTTTTGTCACGCTGGTATCCACGAATTTCGGGCGAGTGAAACAGTGTCGAAGTACTCAAGAGGGCACACGTTTACAATTTTTCTAGCGGCACGACACGACGAACCGAATAGTTCGAAGCTGAAGGTGTTTACCTTGGCCTTCGTGACGCGCCTGAGTTTATGTACTGGCCTTGCGAAAGCGCTAACACACATAGGCGTGCGCACGAGGGGGGGCAGAGGGGGGCGGCCGCCCCCCTAGTTACCTAAGGGAGGGGGGCGCAAAGTCTGCCCCATACATTGACTTAATAGGGAGGGGGGGGGCGCTGCGATGAACCTTCGCCCCCCTTGCCCCCCCCCTGAAGGGGGAACCCTGCGCACGCCTATGCTAACACATGCCGATGCTACGAGAACAAAAGTTTGATGTGTCGCCGACGGGTTAGTAGCCGCTTCGTAGATATATACCCCCGTGAAAAACTGCGCAAGCTAGTGGTGGTGCTGTGGTGTAATGGATATGATGTTTGCTTTCAGTGCGTGTGGTCGCGAGTTCGATTCCTGTGTCGTGCGTGCGTGTATGCATTTGTCATGTATGTGCATGAATACATCAATGTCCATTTTCTAGTATGTCCTAGCTATGAATAGTTGCAAGAAATGTCTCTAAAACGCTAGTATTGTGCCTGAAATACCTTTTTTTTTTTCTCGCCCTCTCTCGGGCCGCGTATAAAGGGGCGTTTTAAAAGCTCTCAAAAGAAGCAGAAAAACTTCCAATGAACTCCGTTCAAGCCCCCGAAATGAGTTAAATAAAAACACCAAAGTTACCTCCTTAATTCCCTCTTTTGACTCCGTTTACTTTGTAAACAAACCTTGTTAAGCCTTCTGCACCGCAAATCGACTGTGTATCTCGAAAACGGAGCTGTTTTATCGGCAGTATACGCTTAGCGAAGCCTCATCACTCAAATCTAAATCAAATACCAGCATTATTTGGGAATGAATGAGTTTAATAATGCAGGCCGACGGCTAGAAAGATTCGAAGTGGACGGCTGTCGCTTCAACAGGCACCGCCATCTTGCCCTGCGTACCCCCTAAAACCTCCTTTGGTAGGGGGGTTTTGCGTAGTACCTTTAGGATGCAAGTTAAGAGCCGGGCCCAAAACTCCCAATAAGGCTCAAACCCGTTTGCTGTGTATATGGATTTCCCGCAAAATGTGTAAGTGATGTAACTGCAGCATGTATTACCGCGACACATAAGGGAAAAGATAATACAACACACACAAACAAGAAATCTTACGTGGTGCTTCTATTCACAGAACGAGGTAAGCCACGTTTTGGGAGGAATTCAGCAAGCTCCTCGGGTTTATTTCGTGCCGAAAATACAACGCCGGCGAACGTTCACGTCGTATTTTCCGCACCGAACAAACTAGAGGCGCTTTGTAAGCTCGATTCTCCCCAAAACGTGGCTTCCCCGTTCTGTGAATGGAAGCCCCATACATTAAGATTTCTAGATAGCGCGTGTGTTGCGTACACTTTTCCGTTATCATGCGGCAGATATTATATTGGTCATCAGGCTGAAAGGTGTGTTAATGGCAGATTGCGCGAGCACTGCTGCAACGCAAGAAAAAAGTTATCAGCTGGAGGATTTTATGGTGGTGCACTGAAAATGTTGTGGTTGCTTTCTTGATCTGAACAAGGGCATTTCTACAAGGTCGCTTTTGAAATCAGCTCACACGTGAAATAATAGAAGCCGAAGCAATAGCTGGATTAGGATACGGGTGTGCGAGCTCGCCTTCTAAATCTCCGGCGGGAAACGAGATGGCGTATCTTGGGATAAGAGCGCGTGCAACATGAGTCGTGTTTCGCTGTAGTGAAAAGAACCAGTCTGAAGCGCATGAAATAAACAGTTGGAAGTTTCAGCGCTTACCTGCCCATTCGTGTGTCGTGTTTTCTTTTTCCTTTATGTGTCACGCTAATACGCGCCGCAGCTAAGGGTAACCAAGTCGCCCGAACAGCAACGCGTTTCGGGTGAGCTAACTGAGTTCCGTCCGTCCTGTGACCACGTCTACGTCGCTTTCGGCGATTTTTATTTGTCAGACAACGTCAAATAATTCATTGTTTGGTGAATATTTTATTGGTCGACAATTAAATTGGCTTACTGTTTAACGCCCTGAAGCGGCAATCGAACTTTGAAAGACACCGAATTTTACCCGCACGATTAGCTTTTACGAACTTGAAGGAAAGAAGTGGAAATCTTAAGGGCTCGTTTCCCACTTCTTTCATTCATTCATGGCGAGGGTCTCGTTCTGGCACACTTGATGCTTTCAAGTAGTATGCGAGGGATTATTGGTCAGCTGCCAGCTCGTAATAAGATCACGTGCTACGTGACGCCAACAGGCAGGAAAACAATGTTCCACACTCGCCGTCATGGCTACTGGCGGCGCTGACTGACGCTCCCACGTTTAAATGCACATATATGCCCCATAAAGTGGACGGGGGGATGGCCGCCGTGGTAGCTCAGTTGGTAGAGCATCGGACGCGTTATTTGAAGGTCGCAGGTTTGGTCCCTGCCATCTTTTTCGTCCACTTTTATTTATGTTATCTTTTCGTCCACTTTTCTTTCTTCACATTTACATTACATTTACTATTAATAACATACCCTATACTTTCTTTGGTATTTAATGGTCTGGTAGTTCTCATTAATTCCACGAACTTGAGTTCTTTACGGTGCACCTAAGTCGCAGTACTCTGATGGGTTCTTTTTAACGCAAAAGCGTACAAGAGCTCGTTTCGCAGAAATTCCGGCGTTGGTGTCGGCGTGGGCGTAAGGCGCCATTGGTTGTGAGCGAAAAAATCATCATCTTGTCCGCGACCGAAAAATCAAGAAAGATGCAAATAAAATAAATAACCAAAATTTCCGGGTCCGAGTGAGGATCGAACCCAGGCTGTCTGCGTGGCAAGCAGGTGCTCTACCACAGAGCCACAATATTGTTTTTTTCTTTATTCACAGAGCCACAATATTCGTTGAAACTGCTTTAGAAAAAAAAAAACATAATATGAATGTCATGCAGTGGAAGGAGATTCCTTAACGCTTCATATATTCGTGGCAGAAGCGTAGAACTGCACCAGGTGTCAAAACATGTGAATTGAGAAACGAGTGGGTATTTTAAAGGCCCACCCGTTACTAAGCGCTTAGACATATTTAATCACCACCAGCAGTAGAACCCATCAAAAATTGAACAGCTGCGTAGGTTCGCGTGTTGCCCTACGGACGTGTAGGGGGCCCTTCACCTGATTCGCAAAAGGAATAATTATGGCGTAGTGGGCACTTAAGAACTGTGCTTGCAGTAGGCATTCATTGATACCTTTGAAACGGCCAATGTTACGTGCGCAGTCGTTTGCTTCCTCACGGCACGGTTGAGGCATGCACCGAGAACCGAAGCAGGCTAGCAGTTCCGAAGGCGATGCGCACGAGGTCCGATTACGC